>CM076582.1:1431039217-1431344006 GCA_034641835.2 Pinus albicaulis | reverse complement strand
AATATGCTTGGATCGGTTGTGGAACACGGGATTCTCGGTCAAGCGAATCCCACTCTGGTTATCACAGAGTATCACGGTGGTATCTAGCACATGTCCAAATAGCTCACTAAAGAGCTTTCGCAACCAAACTGCTTCACAACAGGCCATACTTGCTGCAATGTATTTGGCCTCTGCGGTGCTCAAAGCCACCGACTTCTGCTTCCTGCTCATCCATGAAATCAAAGCAGAACCAAGATTGAAGCAGCATCCCGATGTGCTCTTACGATCCACCACACTGCCAGCCCAATCGGCATCAGTATATCCACGGAGTGTCACACTCCCGGCAGTGTATCTCAGCCCATGGTTTATCGGGCCCGAAGATATCTCAGAAGATTCTTGGCACCAACCCAGTGAAAGTGATGAGGCTCAACCATCTGTTGACTCAAAGTGTTCACTGCAAAACATATATCTGGACGGGTGTTCACTAAGAACATCAAAGCTCCTACGAGTTGACGATACTCAGTAGGATTGCCCAATATGGGCCCAGCAGCGCTGCCACTCAACTTTTTGAAGTTGAGTTCCATCGGTGTTGACACGGTCTTGCAGTCCACCATACCAAATCTCTCGAGAAGTTTCACAATGTATTTTCCTTGAGAAAGGAAAATCTCTCCAGGTCTCTGCCAGACCTCCAGGCCTAGGAAGTAGTGCATCAGTCCTAGGTCCTTCATCTCGAACTTAGCAGCGAGCTCCCTCTTGCATTGATGAATGAGAGGGTCAGCACCTGTCAGGAAGAGGTCGTCCACATACAGCACCAGAATGAGAGGCTTCCCCTGGACAACCTTGAAGTAAAGGTTCGGATCAGCATTACTACGAGTGAAGCCCAGCTTCATCAAGTAGTTATCCATCCTCTCGTACCAAGCTCTGGTGCTTGCTTCAACCCATAGAGGGCTTTCTTCAACTTGCAGACATAAGTGTCCCGATCCTGAACTTCAAACCCCAGAGGTTGTTCTACATACACCTCTTCTTTTATTGCACCATGCAGAAAGGCGGTCTTGACATCCATCTGATGAAGACTCCATCCTTGCGTAGCAGCAAGGGCTATGATTGATCGAATGGTGGTATATCGTGCCATAGGTGCAAATATGTCATCATAATCTACTCCTTCCTTTTGAGAGAAGCCACGGGCAACAAATCTTGCCTTGAACTTTTCAACACTTCCATCAGATCCATGCTTGATCTTGTAGAGCCATTTCGCGGTGACAATTGATTTGTCCTTCGGTCTTGGAACCACATCCCAGACATCATTCTTCATTATGGACTCATATTCTTCGTGCATAGCATCCTTCCAAACTTGATGCTTATTGGCTTCCTCAAAAGATCCAGGTTCAGATTGTACAAAAGTACTCATGGCAGTTAGGTACCCTTGGTATCTACACGGCTTCTTGCTTTCTCGGAATGTCCCCCTTGGGGCAGCATGTCCCTCAGCATCTTCGAGGGTGTCCCTGAGCCATGATGGTCTCTTTCTCAGTGAAGGAGATGGATCGATAGGGTCCATTGGTCCTTCAACATCAGACATTGTCTCATCCTACGGTTCTTCTTGATTTTCAGGCCTTTCTTCATGATTTTCCTCAGATCTTGGAAGATCTACTACTTTCTTCAGGGAAGCATCTTCGTCAAAAGTGACATCATGGCATATCTCTACTTCCCTTTGACCGGGTACATAGACTCTATAGGCCTTAGAAGTCTCACTGTAGCCCACAAACATTCCTTTCTTCCCAGAAGCATCCAGCTTACTTCTCTTTTCTTTCAGCACATGAAAATAAATGGGACATCCAAAAATTCTAAAATGTGAGACATCAGGTTTCTTACCAGTGAAAACCTCTTCGGGAGTTTTGGAGTCCAGAGCGGAATGAGGGCATCGGTTTTGAATATACACAGCAGTATTTGCAGCTTCTCCCCACAGAAACTTCGGTAGACCCTGGTCACATAACGCACAACCAGGCGGCTTCACAATAGTTGGTTCTTTACGTTCGTAACACCATTACGCTTTCGGGAGTATAGACGTGTAGTCTCCTCTTAATGCCGGCTTTATCTCAAGGGTCCTTGAACTCAATTTGGCTCATGTCGGTGCCATTGTCGGTCCTCCAAAATCTTGATCTTCTTTTCTATCATATTTTCCTGGTGGCTTGATCTGGATACATAAACCTCTCATCCTTCTTTTTCGAAGTATATCCGGGTTTTGCGGGAGAAGTCATGTTCAAGATGTCATGTAGTAAGAACATCCTCCCGGGGATGTCCTTGGTATCTAGATAGATCAGAATGGATCAGTTGCAAAATATCAGATGTCTTTGTGACACTTGAGGGGAAAGGTCCCCTTGTATGCTTTCCTTCGGCACAACCCTTACATACAACTTCATGATTATTTCCAAAATCGGGCATCCCTGTCACCACCTTCCTTGCTTCGGGAAGGGCCTTGTAATGAAGGTGTCCAAACCTCCGGTGCCATAGTTCAGTTTGTTGGATAGTATCACATGTCATAGCTCCTAGTGGACTTCCTTCAACCTGGTAGAGTGTTCCAACTCTAAAACCAATCACGATAGCTTCCTTGAGATTCTTCTTCCACATGCGCACCTTTCTATCAATAAATGCCACATTGAAGCCTTTGTCTTCAATCGCTGATATAGACACAAGGTTCTTCTTCAATTTTGGTACATAGAGTACATCCTGCAAATGTAGCACTTGTCCTTGAGACAAGTGGAGGGTCACAGTCCCTGTCCCTCTCACGGGATATGTGGCATTATCTCCAAGGATAATTTCCAGATTAGTATCCTTCTCAACCATGTCAGAGAGTGCTTCCTTGAACCCGGTGATGTGTCTTGAGGCACCACTATCTATCAGCCAGACATCCATAGTGTCGGGCGGGGATGCAGTAGAGAGGGCAGATACAAGAATGTATTCATTTCTTTTATCAACAACATTTGACTCCTCATACCTGGAGTTTCTAGACCTTTTGAAAGGTTGATTGTTTCCGCCAGAGGGAGCCTTCCTCTTTCCTTTGGACCTGTTGTTTCTTTGATTTCCATTCCTCTGGTTGTTGTTGTTGTCATCACTATCGGGAGAATCCTTCTTGAAAGGACATTCTCTAGCATGATGACCTGGCCTATGACAAGTGAAACACTTGCCCTTCTTTCCTTGGGCCTCGACTCTTCCTTTGTTCTTTGGACCACCAAAGTTCTTCTTTCTAGAATGAGCAGCGTAGGCAGCATTTCTGTCATTTTCGTATTCCTTCATTCTTGTCTCTTCTTGCATGCATCTTGACAGTAGCTCGTCAAAGTTAGGAATTGTACTATTATTGAGAATGGTAGTGTTGAATACTTGCCATTCATATGGGAGTCCTCCAAGTGCGGTGAGTACCATCTCATGATCGGCTATTGTCTCCCCAATAGCCAGCAGATTGTTCCTAATCTCGGTCAATTTCAGAAAGTATGTTTGGACAGACTCATCTCTGCCTTTCTTCAGATTCTTCAATTGATTCTTGAAGAATAACACTTGGTTTACATTGTTTACCTTGAACATTAGGATCAGTTTATCATACATCTCTTTGGATGTACCCAACTCAGAGATGTAGGCCACTAGGCTTTTATGAATGGATTCCCTGATCATCAGCTTTGCTTTGATCTCCCCCTTCTTATACTTGGTTTTAGCAGCAGCAGTAGCATTGGATGGAGGTTCTTGTATTTTACCCAGTACATGGTCCATGAGATCATGGTCTTCCAATTTGAGATCTAACATCATCTTCCAGGCATGGAAGTCATCCCTTCCAGTCAGCTTGTCATTCTCCTTGAAGCCATAACTTGTGGAACCCATTTTTCTTAGATGGTGATTGCTAAAGTTAGGATTTGTCTTCACCTCAGCTCTGATACCATGTAAAATTTTGTAGATGTTCTATGCTTGATGCAACTTTACTTTTATTACAGCAATCACTCAAACAGTTAAGTAAAACGCTGATAGAACACACCAGTGGATCTATAGAAGACAAACCAGAAACAGGAGAATGTGAAGGTGCGTTACTGCGGTCAACAAGATGCTTCAACCAGCAAAGTCTCCTTGATCATCCAACCCAGAATGTGTCACAACAATCCTCAAATCAGTCACCCAGTCAACTCAAGTCAACTCCAGAAAAAAGTCAACGCTGTCCAGAAAAGTCAACGCAGGGCAGCAACATCAAAGTCAACGCAGCTCCAACTTCGGTCAACCTTTTGACCTCGGTTCTTGTGCCAATATGTACGGCCTCCCAAAATCGAAGTCTCCAACAAATTTCAGCCTCTTTGGACCATGCGTTGACCAAAGTCAACGCTAGTCAAACTTTCTTGGAAACCCTAGCTGCAGCAATGCGTCCTTCTTCTTGGCTGTAGCAACTCGTCCTTCTTCCCACGTGTGAGCCGAAAATGTCCTCCAAGGAGCTCGTACTAGATTAGAAGAGAAGAAGATGTGATGATGAGTGAGTGAAATGCTCTCCAATTTTGACTGTATTTATATCCATCATTGAGGTGTGTGACACATCTGCTGGGGGTGTAAAACCTTAAGGCCGACCTGCACATATAATTTATTATAAATAATAAATTCAAAATAAATGTTCTGCTCATCGGATTAAGATAAATTTTATATGGATCTTACACCTCTCCGAAAGAGGAATCCAATAAAAATATTGGTATCTTCATCTGAGCATCACAACATGGAGTTTGGACCTAGTTGTCCAATTTTAACATTTTTGCATCACAAACAATATAAAATAATCAATGAATTTACATTTACAATTACAACAATATTTCACTCATCCCTTTTAGTTCTTGGCTCGTTGTGTATTTTTCTTTTCTGCTGCTGTCATTGATTTTCCCGTTTATGCTGTTATATTATAACAATGTTGCATGAACGCCTTTTGCTCGACTCGACCCAGCTGGCACATTTTGAACAGTGTTGCATAACTGTCTTTTGGCCCGACCCAGCTGATGCGTTTTCAACAGTACTACTTTATCTCCTTTTGCCCGACTCTGCCTTTTCTGCTTGTGCTCGCAGCATTCAGCCTTCACTGCTCCTTTGCTCTATGTCCGGTCACTTACCCGTGCCTTTCTGCCTGCGTTCAGACATTCTTCATAAACCGCCTTTAGACTAGACTTGAAACATATTCTATTTACCTTTGATGTGGTATCGCGTCTGCTTTCTATCGCATTTCAACATTCCAGTCGTTTCTAAGTTATAAGCCTCCTTTACTCCCTGATGCGATTTAACAAAGGGAAAACCCATACTCCCGGACTTGAAATCCTTTAGGCTTTAGCATTCACCAGCATCGCGTTCGCTTCATTATCGCACTTTGCACTTCGACAAGTCTTGTTATCCATTGCGCTTTCGTCTCTCAGATTTCCCGATATGCGATATGCGAAGGGGTCCCACTCAGGTTTATTGCAATTTCTTATCGCAGATTACCATTGCACTTTCCTATTGCAGTTTCCATTTCGCAGATTTCTTATTGCACAACGTTCGGATCTTCGGTTATCACCTCTTGCGACTTGTGATTTGCGATAAAGGGTTCGGGTCCAACTGGAAGTGCCACGTCACAGCCATGTCATCAAACTTTTATTGCGATCTGTGGGGTTAGGTCCACGTCGTCTGCCACGTCAACAGCTACATCACTTGCCAAGTCAGCTGCCACATCATCTCCCGCACTTCGCATTTCGCAATTTCTTGTGTCTCTGCGGTTTTGCAATCATCCTTCCACTTGCGATTTGCGATTTGCGATCAGGCCTCCTATTGCGATATGCGATTAGGCCCTCCAAACACTGTTATGAATGCTTTTCTTTTGGAGATTACCCGACTCTGCCCGCATAACTGCACGCGCTGCTCGCGCCCTCGTGCACTACTTTGAACGCAAACTAGCCCGACTTGACCTGCGCGTTCACGACTTTCTCCATTTGCTGAACGCGTTCATTACTTGTCTTAGCACGTTCACGACTTGACCCAAGCTTGCTGCCTTTGCTGCCTTTTCTCCTTGATAAAGATTCTAATGCTGCTCCTCTGACTCTCTTTTACTCTTTGCTGCTCCTCTGCCTCTCTTTTATGCTTCTTCACTACACATTTGCCTTCTTTGCCTTATTGCTCCTTTATACTTCAGCTGATCCTAATTTGCTCCTTTGTCCTTAATGATAATTCTGGCACTGCTCCTTTCTGTTCCTTTTCCATCAATGACAATATTTCCAACGATCTCCCCCTTTGGCATTGATGGCAACACTTCCTCCAACACTTTCATTCTGAGAAGTGTCTATCTTCCTTTGCTTGCTTTTCCTCCCCCTTTGACATCAATGGCAAGGGGTTATAAAATGTTTTCAGTGTAGATTGCATCATTTTATTGCTCCTCTTTGAGTTCAGTATAAGCATCCTTCATTCAGTTCTTTTGTTATTAAATGAATATACACACTCCATCTATTCATTACACACTTGATGAATCCTTTTGTTTTTGAATGAATACACCTAATCCACCATTGTATTACTGCTTCCTGATTGTTCTGTATAAACTGTGACTGTTGCTTTATGTTACACATAAGCATTGCTTTATATGTACTTTAAAATTACAAGAGCATTGTGAATGCATTGCAGACTTCATATGATATATGAGCATTGTTGGGGTAACACTTTGAAAATCATTGAGATTGCATGAATATACACAACAAACTGATGTTATCACAACCCATGAGTATGCTGGAAGGCATGTCACCATAGAATGTTCTTTTCTATTGCCCCTTGCTCCTTGGTGAAACTCTGTGCGTTGGTGAAATATCAACAATTCCTTTCTGTTGAAGTAAGCTTCAGATGAATCAATAATAGACTCTTGAACTTCAATAGTAAGATTAACACAACTAGCCCATCATACTACAACTTTATGAATGATCTAAAAAAGAGGCCTTGAAGATATATCAATACTGACTTGAGGAAGAGTGCAATTCTATTCAAGAATAAAATCTGCTTCAATGTTTAATATAATACTTCAAATGCAAACAGGATAATGATCTTTTGGCACTTTTAATGACCTTTCCATGCTTTGATAACACAACTCGACATTCTCCTTGATGTATTTTTTCCATACCAACACCATGATGTATGCTATTATACTCCGATACTGGGGACCTGTACCTTAACACTGCTCCAAAAACAACACTTGGTATTCTATTGATAGGAAGACTGCTCCAAATACCAATTGATGAATATTTGTAATGATATACTGATAATAACATTTTTCTTATTCATCCTTCTTAAAAGCATTTTGTTACATTATTACCACTTGCCGAGAGACACACAGTGTAATCATCCTCTGTAGATCTTTACCATCTCCATAGCTCGAGCTCTTCTTGACAAATTTTATGGGCTATTCTCCCCCTGAGAAGTTGCTCCTTGTCTAACTCTGGCTGGATGTTTGTTCTTGATATTGCAGCCTTTGCTAGTGCATTTTTTTTTATTTTTTATTTTTTTTAAATTTTTATTTATTTATTATCATATCAGAGAGTATCATTTGTAGACACTATCCCCAGTTTGTCTCTTAGATATTCGAATGGTTCTCTAGCAAGAGGTTTTGTAAATGTGTCTGCTATTTGTTCTTTTGTTGGGACATATTCCATCTTTACTATTTTCTCTACTACTTGTTCTCTGAGGAAGTGGTACTTTATTGGGATGTGCTTGGTTTTCGAATGAAACACATGATTTTTTGATATGCTTATTGCACTTGTATTGTCACATTTGATAAAAATAGGTTCAGTGATGCTTACCTTCATGTCTTGAAGAGTTTGTTTCATCCACATCACTTGTGTGCAATAGGCTGCTGCTGCTATGTATTCCGCTTCTGCTGTAGATAGAGAGATAGATGTTTGCTTCTTGCTTAACCATGCCACCAGACTTTCTCCCAAATAGAATGCACCTCCACTTGTGCTTTTCCTGTCATCCACATAGCTGGGCCAATCTGCATCTGTATATGCTGTCAATGTGAAATCTTTGCCTTTCGGATACCATAGGCCATAATGTGCAGTTTCTTGCAGGTATCTAAATATCCTCTTGATTGCTAGCAGGTGATTTTGTTTTGGTGCTGCTTGATATCTTGCCACAAGTCCTACTGCCAACATAATGTCTGGTCTAGAGGCTGTTAGGTATAGCAAACTTCCTATCATAGATCTGTAAAGTCTTTGATCTACTTCTGCAGATCCATCATCAACACATAACTTGCATCCAGTGATCATGGGAGTTGATGCAGGTTTGCAGTCTTCCATTTGGAATTTTTTTAACATGTCTCTTAAGTATTTTTCTTGTGAAATGATTATGCCTTTGTTCTTCTGTAGAATTTGAAGTCCTAGGTAGAAGGTAAGCTCTCTAATCATAGACATTTCAAATTCTGACTTCATTTCTTCTGCAAATCCTTTTACTAACTCATCCTTGTTGCTGCCAAACATGATTTCATCTACATATATCACTACAATTAAAAGTTCATTTTCATCAGCCTTTATATACAGATTGCTGTCTACTCCTCCCTTCTTGAATCCTTGTTTTTGAAAGTACTTGTCCAGCCTAGAATACCATGCACGTGGTGCTTGTTTGAGACCATATATGGCTTTCTTTAATCTGCAAACATAGTTGTGCTTATCTGTTAAGGAAAAACCTTCAGGTTGTTCCATGTAGACTTCTTCCTCTAGATCTCCATTTAAGAAGACAGATTTCACATCCATTTGATATACCTTGAAATCATGATAGCATGCAAAAGCCAGAAACATTTTAATTACTTCCATTCTTGCTATAGGGGCAAAAGTTTCATCATAGTCAAGTCCTTCGATTTGAGAGTATCCCTTACATACAAGTCTGGCTTTATTTCTGATTACCTGACCTTGTTCATTCATCTTATTCTTGAATATCCACTTTGTGCCAATGACATTTTTCCCAACAGGGCTTGGTATTAACTCCCAAGTCTTGTTCTTCTCAATCTGGTCTAATTCTTCGTTCATAGCATTTATCCAATTTTTGTCTTTGCTGGCTTCATCGAAATTCTTTGGTTCTATCTGTGACAGCATGACTAGATAGACTTCATCGGTCTGTTCAACTAGCTGTCTTCTTGTTTGGACTCCTGCACTCTTGTCTCCAATGATTTGATCTTCTGGATGGTTCTTCTGAGTGTGTCTCGAGGGTCCTTTTGAGTTTATTTCTGTATCTTTTGTTGTCTCATTCTGTTCTTTATTTTCTTGATTCTCATCTTGATGATCATCTAGAGGATTGACACAGTTTGTACTTCTGGTTCTGTGGTTTTTTTAATTGTTAAACTGTTAAACTACAGAACGCTAAACTAGCAAACTTGTAAAATATCTAAATGAAATTCGGCTTTAAATCTGGTTTTAGGTTTAATTTTGAACTGGTTTGAATTTGTTGAGGTTCGGCCTTGAAGTTTCATGAATGTCATGAATTTGGCATTTTTAAATTTTTTGAGGTTTGCTGACTTTTGAAACTCAAGGATTGAATTTGGTGAACCTTGTGACATAGCACCATCCTAATCCAAGTAACTCTGGTGTCAAAAAATTAGATGAAGGGCTAGTAGAGTAGATTCAATTGACCTTCATGGGATTATCTCCCACTTATTAGACCACTCAGAGTAATATGAAATCTCCCCTTTTAACTTCTTTGCCCCAAGGGAAAAAACAGATGTTTCATTCAAGTAGAATAAAAGTTACAATCTTTAGGTGCAAACGCATGAGTTCAAATTGTTTTTCCAGGTGGATGGTGCAACACTAAAAAGGGATACTAGATGCCTAGAAAGTCTTTCTGGTAGCATGTTGCATTCTTAGTAATCATAAGGGGTTAAAGTTAAGGGTATCCTCCTTCAAAATGGCCTCCTGGCCTTCATGAAATTCAGAGAGCACTAAGTGATTTTCTGAAAGAGCCAGTCCTGCTTTTGAGGGTTTTTCCGCAACATGAATTCTCTAAATATGTGAGAGAAACTAGTGTTCTGGAAAAGACCAGATATTGTTTTTAGTTGTCCAGCTAATACAGCCCGATGTTTTGGATTTGAAGTTTGAACCCGTCCTTGTGTCCATTGAATGACCATCAAAGAGTCTCCAAATACCTTTAAGCAGTTTTCTCCCCTGTCAATAACAAATTTCAGCAGATAGTAAAGAGCCAATGGTTCTCCCTTATTGTTGGATCCACTGCCCAAATTAGCATTGGAAGGGAAGTAATAAGACCAAAAGGCCAAGAAACTGGTTCTGATACCTTTTTTATGTTCCAAAGCATGGATTATGATTTTCCTTTAGTTCTTAGATTTTTTGAAATAAAACTCTGGAAACTGAAAGTGCTAACAGTAGCAACAACAGGACTGAAACAGCAGTAATTGTTGTACCAGCAACAGCAGATTCAATACTAACAGGAGAGTTCCCGCAAGATACCAAGAGTAAATCTCATAGCAGGTTTCAACAGCGCTGACAGGAGAAAACCTACAATAGTAACTAATAGGAGTGGTTGAATGCTGCAAATGTTGGCATACAAAATCTTAAACTATGGTGAGAATGTTTGGGTGACTACTCTGGTGGGATTCAAGGGAGTTTGGTAGATGCTCTTGGCCCTAAAATTCTCTTCCAGGTGGAGCACTCCCACTTTTTTGTTAATTAAACCGACTGACAATGTTGAGCACATGAATGTAATTAGTCTGACTGAATAATTGACATAATTAAACTAATTGGCCTAGTTAGAGACACTGAGTGAATTTTTTGTTTAACTCCCTAATTAGATTGATTGATTGGTTGATAATTTTGTTTGAGTACCGATAACTATTGTGAAGCTGATTATTGTAGAGTATTGCAACGCCCTAGTTCAATCCCAAGGAGGCAGGATTACCATATCTGTTTGGTATCTATCTAGAAATGGTTGGTTGAAAATAACAAAAGGGAGCAACTGGATGGGCATGATGAAATCACAAAAATCCTATGTTTTGCTGAGGTTATGGATGAATCTAATTGGATGTAAAATTTTATTTATTTGACATAATATTCCTAATTAGCTGGTAAGTTTCTATAGTTTTTTCTATATTAGTGGAGTCCGTGTTGTGCTTAGAGTGAGCACATATTGACAAAGCACCTGCCTTCATTTTTACTTTCCCACTTTATACCTGTAATTATTTAATTATCAAAAAATTGTTTTCTATTATTGTTTTCATTCCTCCTCTCCATATGGTTTGCAACTGTTTTACTTGTACGCAGAAAGCACTATCAGGTTTGGCTAGACTCGACTAAAGTAGAACATGATACCTTTGTCTACGATGATCTGCAAAGTAGGGGGTATACTTTTAACATCCTAGTTTTGGCTCTGACAGCTGTGCTGTATTTTCCCTATAATATCTTGTCCGTATTTTTACATTTCTGCATCTTTTGCTCTATGCTTTTCTATTGAATCATATTTGGGGACCATTGGTGATTAATTTATTTGGAAGCCTTAGCCAATTAGAACCATTTTAGTGTATTCTCAATTCCATTTGTAATGTCTTTGTTTTGGATGGGAAACCAGGATGGGGCACTGCGACCGCAAGAGCTTGAAGATCTTTTCTCTACAGCTCCAGAAAGGTGATTTGCTATGATTTCTTATTTTTTGTTATATTAGGGTTAATGTATTTAATATGACTTATCGTTTCTTTCTGTTATATTAGGGTTATTCCCTATAGCTTGTTGTTCTGTGCTCATACTCAATTGTTTTGGGCATAAAAATGTTGTTTTAAGTTGATTTTGTTTTACATTTGTTAAATGTTGTTTCAAATTCTGGGTTGGATGGTTAGAAGATTTTTTTATCACAAGTATTTTTCTGCCATTTCTGTCATTGGAATATGGAAAAATAAGATTGTGACTTACTTTTCCATTTACTTGAATAGATCTATTGTTTTGTCAATTGAGATTTAGTGATTGATACTCGTTGTTTGCGACTGTTGAGATTTTGGGTAGCATCGGATGTGCTCTAGCTCCAAAACTTTGTGGAGGGGTTAGAACATATGAGATCTCCAAGACCCATAAATCGTTTGGAGAAATTCCACCCAGTGTAAAAGTTATTCAAATTATTAAATATTTTAATGAGGACCCTAAGTCTAACTTAGGGAAATTAAAAAATTAAAGTGAATTAATTTACACGTGTGGGTGAGAATGTTTTAAGTAACGTGGACCAAACTTTTTCTAATCTTAGTCGTTGATTAGAGATTAGATCACGACCGTTGATTTCTCAACGAGAAAAGTATTAAAGGAAGGCTTGGGGTCAGTTGGAGAACACACACAGAGCGGTAGCACTTGAGCTAAATCGAAATTCTGGGATGTGGTTTGCTGAGAATTTTCGAGTGAGCTTGCAATGCTGGTGAGGGGAAGATCAATGAGGGATTACACTGATTCAAGGCCGAAAATACATAAATCAGAGAGGCAGATTTGTACCAGGCAGTGTAGAGGCCAACAGGAGGGGCTGACACAAGGCCTTCAGGGTGACGCAGAGGCAACGCTAAGCCCAGAAGGGTGACGCAGGGGCAAGCTGTGTTGCGCAGAGGCTACGCTGGGCAAGAGAGGCTGACGCAAAGGCCGGAGAGACAACGCTGGGGTTCTAGTTGGCCAAAAAGGGCTTGTATTCAGTAATTCCCTTAAGGGTTTGAATCAACCATATTTTCTATCTTCGAGTGATAAGGTACAACTGCTGTGAAATTCTCTGTCGGACAAACCAGTACTGGTGCCTTTGATGTATTCAAATTCTGCTTAATAATAAAAACCCTCTAAGAGCTGCTGCACCAGTTTTCCCAAATTGGGTTTTTCCGGGGACATTTGTCCAAAATATCGTGTGTCCTTTGTCATATGTGCGCTATGTTTCAGTAAATGATCTGTATATGTGTAGGCTGCAGGTTGTGTTTGCTTTGATATTTTTTCTGAACATTCAGTTAAATAACTTGTTAATTAAATCAAACAAGTAGGAGAAGTAAATCAATATGTTGCAGTAGGTTTTCTGTGTTCAAAAATTTTCACATGGTATCAGAGCGATTGCAGATCAAGCTGAAGCCATCAGCAAGGGGCTGAATATTTTTGTTGCAGGAGGGCAGTTGAAGCTCACAGATCCAAGAAGAGGCAGCGTAGCACCAAAGGGACAATGTAGACCCAGGAGAAGGGTGACACAGAACAAGCCTGCTCACGCAGAGCTGACGCATGCCCTAGAGGGTGACACAGAGCCTGTCAAGCTCACGCTGAGCTGATGCAGAGGGTGACGCAAACCCTAGAGGGTGACGCAGTCCAAGTTGGAGTGACGCTGTGCCGATTGCCGGGGCTGGAAGTGCATTTTCTGATCTTTGAAGTTGCTAGTGGGGCATCGGTTCTGTCAATGTAGAACAATGCCTAGCAAAGTTGACAAAGTAAGGGGAAACAATCCCTCAACAGATTTTCTTGCCAAGAAATCTGAGATTCGATCAAAAGGAGTGATTGTAGAGTGTTGATTCGACAGAATTGGTGGAGGATTTCCAGGAGGGAAGTCATTTGTCAGAGGAAGCATACTCTCTAGAGGGTTTTTATTGCCAAGAAACCCAGATCCGGTTTTTTTGCTGAGTGTAGCAGCAGTAGAAGGGAGAAGAGCACTTTCTTCAACAATTTGAGCAAAGATGGCCCCGTATGGACTAAGAGATCAAGATAGGTTAGACGGTGCGTCTAACTTTGCTATCTGGAAAGCCAAAATCCTGACAATCCTTGAGGAGTATGGCATCAGAGACCACGCTGAGAACGTCCTTTGCTGAAGGTATCAGCAGTAGAAGGGAGAAGAGCACTTTCTTCGACAATTTGAGCAAAGATGGCCCCGTATGGACTGAGAGATCAGGATAGGTTAGACGGTGTGTCTAACTTTGCTATCTGGAAAGCCAAAATCCTGACAATCCTTGAGGAGTATGGCATCAGAGACCACGCTGAGAACGTCTTGGTTGTGCCGACCGATGCTAATGCTCTAAAGAAGTTCAATGAAAATCAGGCGTGGGCTAAACGCTTGATCATGGATGCAGTGAAAGATCACGTGGTCCCGCATATTGCCGAGAAGAAGACGACAAACGAGGTGTGGACAACATTGACCGCGTTGTATCAAGGTAGCTCTGTCCAGAGGAAGATGCTTCTGGTGAATCAGATGTAGATGTTCCAGATGCACAAGGGAGAGGAGATCGATCCCTTCCTCTTTAGATTGCAGACTATCCGAGACCAACTGATAGACATGGGGGCAACTCCTGATGATGGATTCATGGTGAGGACTGCCTTGAGTCCTGTCACCGATGAGTGGGAGACCTTTGTCCAAAGTATCTTGGGCAGAGCACAACTCCCAAATTGGGGGGACATGTGGGAAATCCTTCGGCAGGGGGAGATCAAGAGGATAACCAAGAGGGAATTCAGCAACGAAGGAGTCAAGATTAAGAAAGAGGAGGAAGATGTAGCGCTAGCATCTAAGGGACAAAGCAAGGGAAGAAGAAGAAGGACCTATCCAAGGTCGGATGCTTCAGATGTGGCGAATTGGGACACTTCACCAATACTTGTCCTAAGAAGAAGGGCAAGAAAGATTCGGATTCCAAGGAAACAACAACGAAAGGAGACGATGGCAGCGATGATGATGTGGCCATGAGTGCTCATGCACCTCAAAAGAAGAGGTGGGGCGACATAGATTTGTAGAGTGAGCTACAGATGGTGGATGGCAGGATCCTTGAGGTGCCCAAACTTTTGGATCACATACGAGCTATAGGAGCCTTAAGACAGTAGCATGATGATTGGAGTCAATGGATGCAGAGGATCATGGAGAAGGCACAAGGCAATGCTTGAACGCTAAAGATTGGAGCAGCTCAGAGGAGAGGCATCAACAGCGTGGAAGCAACAACGCAGAGGCTGATGGGATTTCAGCCGCGCAGAGGAAGTGCTTACGCAGTGCAGAGCAGCAAACAACGCAGAGCTTTAGAGGGTCAGTGCAGAGCAACAGCAGAGGGTGCTTCAGTGATGAGATGCAGCCAGACTGACTCGTCTGTCAGTGGTTGGGTGATGTCCTTCAGTTGCTTACTTCTCAGCAACTAAGTGCATTAGTTAGCAGTGGCAGTGCTATAGGCAGCATGATGCAACAATTTGAGAGGCAGCCGTAGTACAGATGTGGCAGAGTCATGGGAAGCAGTACATAAAGCAACAATGTAGTGGATGGAGGGCAACAAACCAAGCTTGAACAACATAGGGGACCGATGCCAAAGATCAGAGTAACGCTTCTGGAGTGAAGTGTTGTTAGAGCACATTCCTCGCTAAGAGGGAGTGTTGAGATTTTGGGTAGCATTAGATGTGCTCTAGCTCCGAAACTTTGTGGAGGGGCTAGAACACATGAGATCTCCAAGACCCAGAAATCGTTTGGAGAAATTCCACCAGGTGTAAAAGTTAATCAAATAATTAAATTTTTTAATGAGGACCCTAAGTCTAACTTAGGGAAATTAAAAAATTAAAGTGAATTAATTTACACATGTGGGTGAGAATGTTCTAAGTGACGTGGATCAAGCTTTTTCTAATCTTAGCCATTGATTAGAGATTAGATCACAACCGTTGATTTCTCAATGAGAAAAGTATTAAAGGAAGGCTTGGGGTCAGTTGGAGAACACATACAGAGCAATAGCACTTGAGCTAAGTCGAAATTCTGATGCGTGGTTTGTTGAGAATTTTCGAGTGAGCTTGCAGTGCTGGTGAGGGGCAGATCGACGAGGGATTACATTGATCCGAGGCTGAGAATACATAAATCAAGAAGGCAAATCCGTACCAGGCAGTGCAAAGGCCAGCAGGAGGGATGCAACCTAGCTAGGCCGACACAGAGGTAGCACAGGGGCTGACGCAGAGGCATCATAGGGGCTGATGTAGGGCCTTCAGGGTGACGCAGGGGCAGCCTGTGCTACGCAGAGGCTGTGCTGGGCAGGAAAGGCTGACGTAGAGGCTGGAGAGACAATGCTGGGGTTCCAATGGGCCAGAAAGGGCTCGTATTCAGTAATTCCCTGGAGGGTTTGAATCAACCATATTTTATATCTCTGAGTGATAAGGTACAACTGCCAAGAAGTACTCTGTCGGGAAAACCACTACTGGTGCTCTTGATGTATTCAGATTCTGCTTAATAATAAAAACCCTCTAATAGCTAGTAGTTAAAGATTCTGAGAAATCAATGCTAGTAGAATTAGGGTTTTGATTCCTCTTTCTTGATAATTACTTCTGAATTATGTTGGCTTTTTTTACTTCTTATTATATTATCTTTCATCAAGCAATTACCAGATTATGTGTGTATGAAGATTGCAAGAACAAGAGACACAAGATATAGGCACTCAGCTAGGGCAAAACCTATTCAAACCTCTTCCTTCAGTAGTTAAGACAAGATAATCCAAGACTCTTCGACCTAGACACAGACTTCCTCCAATCACAATGTCAACACTTCCTTCTAGCAACTTCGATCTAGATCTTCGACCTTGCAGCAACAGATTTTTGACTTATGTAGCTGCAAAACTTCGAACTTCGACCTCCCTAGCAATAGATCTTCGACCCCAACAACAACCCAGTAACTTCGTACGAATGAGAGAGAGATAGCCCAAAAACTTTTACTTGTTCTTCTCTTGCAATTCTTCTTCTTCTCCTTGAACTTCACACTTTTTCTACACTTCCTTTCTTGTGTATCAAACTTGTTGAGTTGATAAGAAAATGGATCGAACTGCACTTGTATATATAACCTCTTCTGTGGGTCGAATTGTCCTCTTGTAGGACGACTTCGTCAGGCAAGGGCCAACTTGGTGGAGGTGACAAATTACTTATTTGACTCAATAATAATTCTTTTTACATGATACAAAAGCCCAAGAAGGGTTTCATAAAATGGACAATGACTCTAATGATTCAATATAAACCCTAGAAGTCCTCAATGGGGAATTTGACCTAAAAAATGATGACCCAAGCATGAAACCCATGCTTTAATAAGTCATTGTAATGATAATAACTTTTCTTTTTCATTCTTTTGATAAATACATTTCGTAATGTCTCAAATACAAATGTGAAGAGCGAACGAGTTACATTCTTCAACACTCCCTCTTAACTAGGGAGGTATTCATGATTATACAAGTATAAGGAAAATCTCAAAACACATGAACCACGAAGAGTTTAGGTACACGCAGTGCCATAGACTAGATTCTTGACTAGGGCAATCTATCCGAGTGGGACTAAGATGGACTAAAGCTTTCGGCCACTCTAGGTACCATCAAGCTTACTTGCTAACCATAAACCCAAGGAAATAGGTGCGTAATGCAAGCTCAAAGCTCTATGACCAACGCCACCCTCCCTACTTCAGGAACTGGACATCAACACACAGGTCGACTAGATGTCCTCCCACGCAATGTGTATTACACACAAAGCGTCAACAAATCTCTTCCAAACATTTATCATCAACAAAATCAATAATATCAACTAAACCAAGCATGCCTCTAAGATATTCAAACTTCGTATTAGGAAGAGACTTTGCTAACACATTAGCTACTTGATTGTCGGTCGGGAAATATTGTAGCTTCACGATTCCATCCTGCACCAAACTTCTAATTAGGTGGTACTTATTGTTGATATGCTTCGTCCTTGCATGGAACACAAAATCTTCAGACATCTTGATCAGAGCTCTATGACCAACGCCACTCTCCCTACTTTGGGAACTAAACATCAACACACAGGCCGATCAGATGTCGTCCCACGCAATGTGTATTACACACAAAGCGTCAACAAATCTCTTCCAAACATTTATCATCTACAGAATCAATAATATCAACTAAACCAAGCATGCCTCTAAGATATTCAAACTTCGTATTAGGAAGAGACTTTGTTAACACATCAGCTACCTGATCGTCGATTGGGAAATATTGTAGCTTCACGATTCCATCCTGCACCAAGCTTCTACTGTAGTGGTACTTAATGTTGATATGCTTCGTCCTTGCATGGAACACAAAATCTTCAGACATCTTGATGTAGCTTTGATTGTCACAATTTATCATAGTAGGACTTAGAGGCTTTCCAAACAAATTTGATAGAAGTTTCCTCAATCATACAACCTCCTTTTCTGCTTCACATGCAACCACATACTCTGCTTCAACACTACTCAAAGAAACAAGATCTTGCTTTTTCCTCATCCATGAAATCATAGTAGATCCCAACCTAAAACATCCACATGTAGTGCTTCTTCCATTGGCCTCACTGCCACCCCAATCAGAGTCAGTAAAACCTGTCAACTTGACTTCCTTGCTGTCGTACTTCAGGCAGTGATGTATAGTGCCACGTTGATTTCTTAATATATGCTTGGCAACTATCCAATGATCATGACGAGGCTCCAACTGAAATTGACTAAGAATGTTCAGAACAAAACATATATCCGGTCTAGTATTTACCATATACATCCGAGAACCCACCAACTTACGATAGGTGGTAGGATCTAAGAGACTCGAGTCAAAGCTTCTCAGCTTCTTGAGATTGGTGATCATCGGAGTAGTCATGGGCTCGAAATCCATCGTACTGAATTTTTGTAACAACTTGATTATATACTTTCCTGGCCCCAAATATATCTACCTAGGTTTCTGCCATACTTCCAGACCTAGGTAATAATGCATCAGTCCCAGATCCTTCAGCTCAAACTCGACTGCCAGCATATTCTTGCATTCCTGTATCCTTCGCTTTACGCATGTAATAAATAGATCATCCACAAATAGTAGAATAATGACTCGTTCATTATCCACAACTTTGATGTTGAGGTTTGGATCAATAGTACTTTTGACGAACCCGATTCTTAGAAGGTATGCATCCATTCTTGCATACCATGCCCTAGGAGCTTGCTTTAATCCATATAGGCCTTCTTGAGTCTACAAACATGAGTGTCTTTGCTATTTATTTCAAAGCCTTCAGGTTGTTCAATGTATACTTCTTATTGATGGTTCCATTTAGGAATGTTGTTTTTACATCCATTTGATGGATATTCCATCCCATTGTAGCAACTAATGAAACCAAGGATCTTATAGTAGAGTATCTTGCGGTAGGTGCAAAGGTTTCTTCATAATCTATGCCTTCCTTTTGAGAGAACCCCCTTGCAACGAATCTAGCTTTGTACTTGTCTATGCTTCCATCAACAACGTGCTGATCTTGTAGATCCATTTAGAAGTGACAACCAATTTGTCACTTGGTCTAGGAACGATTTCCCAAACCCCATTCTTCATGATGGATTGATATTCTTCCTGCATTGTCTTCTTCCATACTTCTTGATGAGTAACTTCTTCAAATGTAGTTGGTTCAACTTCTATTAGTTTTGTTATGTATGCAACATATCCAGAATATATTTTTGGTATTTTGCTTTCTTTCAAAGTTCCTCTTGCAGCTCCATGTCCTTCGACATCTTCACGTAGCTTTTAACCAATTTGGTCTCTTCCTTGTGTCCGGTATGATCACAGGTTGAATAACCTCACTTGGTTCTTCTTCTTCTTCTTCTTGGATTGTAGTAGGTTTGTCGTGGTGCTCTTCTTCTTCGAATAGTGGTATGCCTTCATCATCGGAATCAATAGGAATATCTTTGGATCTTTTGTAGGCATGATTTTCATCAAATATAATGTCCCTGCTTACTTCAATATGTCATCCTTCTTTGATGTAGATTCTATATGCCTTTGAAGAAAGACTGTAGCCAACGAAGATCCCTTTAATGCTTGTAAAATCTAGCTTCTTTCGTTTGTCCTTTGGAACGTGGATATATGCGGGACACCCAAAGATTCAGAGATGGTCCACACATGTATTCTTTCCTGTGAATGCTTCCTCATGTGTCATATTATCAAGAATTCTATGAGGGCTTCTATTTTGTATATATACATTGCTGCCATTGCTGCTTCTCCCCAGAGAATTTTTGGTATGTCTTGATAAAAAATCATTGTTCGTATACATTCTTCAATTGTCCTATTTTTCCTTTCGGCCACTCCATTTTGTTCGGGATAGTAGGGAACCATGAGCTCCCTATTAATTCCTGCTTCTTTGCAATATTCAATCATTTCTTTGGAAGTGAATTCCCCACCATTGTCGGATCTCAAAGTCTTTATTCTTCTTTCGGTCAGGGTCTCCACTTCACATAAACTCCTTGAACTTTTCAAACACTGCATCCTTTTTCTTGAGAAGGTAGAGCCATGTCTTTCTAGAGGCCCACACACATTTTAATGAACGAGGTCTAATATATTCTTAGACCTTGTTTCACTATTTGCAAAGGGTTTTCTTTTATTCTTTCCCAAAGCACATGTCTTCCATATTCCTTCACGTACTCCAATAACCCTAGCTTTACCAATGCTTGATTTTTTTCCTCAAACTAGAAATTTTCCATCTACAGAAGCAATTTTATCACCTTTATATGGCATATGGCATATCTTCGAGTTATATGGCATCGATGAGCCACATCATTGATTCTGAGCCTTCCAATTATGAGGAAGCAGCAGATTAACAAGTTTGGGAGGATGCCATGATGGAGGAGTATCAGTCCATCATGAAAAATGATGTGTGGGAGATAATCTTGAGATAAGAGGGGAAGTCAATAGTGACTTCCAAGTGGATCTATCAACATTGAGAAGTGCAAAGCGGGGTTTTTGGCGATAGGGTTCTCCCAGAAATAGGGAGAGGACTATGGGGAGAATTTTGCTCCAGTTTCCAGGTACACTTCCATCAAGACTATTATTTCTCTTGCTTGCGTTGGGTTGGAGGTTACATCAGCTGGATGTAAAGATCGTGTTTCTCAATGGTGTGATTGAGGGGGAAGTGTATATAGAGCAATCTCAGGGATTTGTGATACATGGGAAGGACTATGGGGAGACTTTTGCTCCAGTTTCCAGGTACACTTCCATCAAGACTATTATTTCTCTTGCTTGCGTTGGGTTGGAGGTTACATCAGTTGGATGTAAAGATCGTGTTTCTCAATGGTGTGATTGAGGGGGAAGTGTATATAGAGCAATCTTAGGGATTTGTGATACATGGGAAGGAGTCCCATGTTTTTGGATTGAAGAAGGCTTTCTATGGACTCAAGCAGGCAGCTAGGGCATGGTATTATGGGATTAATGGATACTTGATGGGTTTGGGCTTCACCAAGAGTGATGGAGATCCTAAACTTTACTACAAGGTTGTTGATGGCGATCCTTTGATCTTGGTGCCATATGTTGATGATTTATATGTTATTGGACAAAGAGGCTCATTGTTGGGTGCAAGAGGGAGTTAGCTTTAGAGTTCGAGATGAAGGATGTGGGATTTATGCATTATTTCTTAGGATTGGAGGTGTGACAGAGACCAGGTGAGATCTTCCCTGGACAAGGGAAGTACATAGTTCAAATATTGAGGAGATTTGGTATGATGGACTGCAAGTCCATGGCTACACCTATGGTGACAAATCTGAAGAAGCCGAGTGATTCCGCGTCAAATTCAAATTGGGTGGATCCCATTATGTACGGGTAGTTGATTGGATCCTTGATGTACCTGGTTAACACCGGTCAGATATTTGTTTTACAGTGAACACCCTGAGCCAGTTTATGGTTGAGCCGAGGCATGTGCATTGAGTTGTTGTAGTGAAGCATGTGTTGAGATACCTGTCTGGTAAAGTTGGATATGGTCTGAGATGTCTCTAAGTGCTGAAGTGAGGCTATAAGAATATGTTGATTATGATTGGGTAGGGAGTGCAGTGGACAAAAAGAGCAACTCGGGGTGCTGCTTCTGCTTGGGATTAGCTATGATATCCTGGATTAGTAGGAAGCATACTTTTGTCACCCTCAGTACAACAGAAGCAAAGTATATTGCAGCTAGTGGTGTAAGTCCAGAAGAAATTTGTCTTCGAAGCTCCTTGCAAGGCTAGTTGATCAGGTGCTAGAGACGGCCTTGATATATTGTGATAATCAAAATTGTGTCAAGCTTTTGGAGAATCCAATATTTCATGATAGGTCGAAGTGCATTGAGATACATATCACTTTATTTGAGACATTGTGCAGAATGTAGCAGTGAAGCTCCAATACATATCCAGATTCCACAAACTAGTAGATTGCGAACATTTTCACGAAGCCTTTGTCTAGGGGGGAGTTTGTATACTTAGGAGACAAGCTTGACGTGACGTAGAATGTCTCCCTCGCTGAGAGGGAGTGTTGACGTTTTTGCAACATCGGGTAGACATTCTCCCATGGGGTCATGCTGATTTGACTAGGGAAGAATGATACATTCACCCATGGGGCCATGTTGATTTGGCTAGGGTCTCCACTCAACATTAGAGCTCTATATAAATAGACATGCATGTGAGGAGACAAATCATCAACATAGCAAGCTCATTCAATCCTTTATAACGGAGGAGAAATTAAGCCAAGGGAAAATCTGTTCATCTTCATCTTTCTATTTCTGTCTTGGAGGTTGCACATGTGAGAGTTTGTCAAGTTTGATCAGCACATTGACAGCCGCACATGTGGATGATTTGACGTAGTTTGACCACAGTCCGTATTGCCGCATGTGTGGAGGATTTGACCAAGTTTGATGGACTGTTTGACCGAATTTGACTAGTTTGTTCGCGACCTGTTTGACCAACATTGACCATAGACCGAATTTGACAAGGCCAAGTTTGATCACAAGCTGAAGATTGACCAGAGTTGACCTTTTTGACTAGTTTGACGAACATTGACCTGTAGCAATTTGACTAGGTTTGACTTATGTTTTGACTTTTAATATTGGCTCAAATTTCTAGACAAATTTATGCTTTGTCAACCTTGTTGAATAGACAATTTCTCCTCAAGAAAAGATTGTTGGGTTTCCTCCCAAGGTTGGGTTTTCCAAGGTAAAAATATTGTGGCTATTGTGCGTGGCTGTCTTTCTATGATCTTTATTGTTTCTGCTACATTTACAATTGAGATTTTCTATGTAATTATTCAATGATATCAGTGGCATGAAAAATACTATTTGAAAATCATTAGGAAGTAATTATGAGAGCAAAAAATTGTATTCTACTACACATGCTACAAATTTTCAACAAAGATGCCATAAACCATTGAAATCACAGATTAGGGCTGACTCTGCATAGAGATGATGGAGTTCCTCTGGATTAGGGTGAGAGATTTCTAAGGAGGGAACTCCCTCATATTTTTTGACCAGAAACAACCCAGGAGTTGCCTGGGACTGAGCTTCCTTTGGGGGGGGGGGGGCGTGAGCATGAGCATGGACAACATCTTTATAAGAAAAAGCTCGAGTGGAGGAAGGGTTTCTCACAACCTCCCTCGTAAACGAAGGCCATAAAAATAGTGTCATCTTTGCCAATATTATAGACTGAAAGAAGGGAAGAATTGCCCAGTTGTTCACACCCGGAGCTCAAGGTAAAAGCCCCATACCAGTGCATGTAGTAGACCCCAGGGAGCAACAAATGCTTAGAGAGAATTTTGACAAAGCTCTAAATTTAAATTTGAGGAATTTGGGGCCGAGGGCATAGGACCACGAAAGAGGAGGAATTTGGGAATTGCATGACAAAGGGAATACCCATAGAGCTCGAGGGAAAACTTGAGGTCCCATACTAAATCTGTGTAGCAAACCCCAGAGAGCAACACATGCCCAGAGATAATTTTGACAAAGATCTAAAAGGAAATTTGAGGAATTTGAGGCTGAGGGCATGGACAACATCTTTATAAGAAAAAACTCCCCACAACCCCCCCTCGTAAACGAAGGACCATAAAAATAGTGCCATCTTTGCCAATATTATAGACTGAAAGAGAGGAAGAAATGTCCAGCTTCTTACCGTTGAAAAGTAGGCATTGCATGAGCTCCAGGGAAAACTTGAGGTCCCATACCAAATCTTATGGAGCAGACCCCAAGGAGCAACAAATGGCCAAATAGAATTTTGACAAAGATCTAAAAAGAAATTTGAGGAATTTGGGGTTGAGGGCATAGGACTGCGAAAGAGTAGGGTAGTGATCTTCTAGCACCATTCCTGTGACAACCTCCACGCCCTGGAAAACAACCTTGGGAGGAGAATCGTATGAGAAAGTGGTAGAAACGGGGTCGAATCCATCGACTTTGAGCACCACATTTAGGAGCTGTTGCTGCAAGTCGTAAGAAGATGCAGCCGAAGCCTCCAAGTCGCTGGAATACTATTTTGCCTTCCAATTGCCGACGCATTGAGGTAGAAGAATAGAGCCAGATCTTTCAGCTCCGAGCATAACATTTATGAGTTGTCGCTGCAAAACATAAGAAGAGGTAGCCGAACCGTCCAAGTCATCGGAATATTGTTTTACGTTCCAATCGCTGCACTAAGGCAGAATAATAGATTTAGTGGGGCCATGGAGGTGTCTCTCAATGTCTCATTTCAAAACCCTCCTTCAAAAAAGGTTTGCATATCCAACCATTCCCTCGCTTGCACACAAGTTAGGGTTTCCTTTGAAGATGCCTAAACTTCTCCTTCAAAAGTATGTTGATGAATGGCCACAAAGCGTATTTAATTGGGCTATCCCATCTTCTTTTATTATCACCAATAGTCTGTTTGATAATGTTTGTTAAATTTAATTGCTAGAATCTGCTGGGCCATGTCCTTGGGGATAGTAATTCGAAGAATGAGACAAGATAATGCCTAAATGAAACAAAATGATGATACCTTGGTGGAACCAAAAGCTTTAGCATTAGTTGTCGTAATTCTGGAAGGGACATCGAAACAAGTGATGATCTTATGTAGTTCCTGTTACCTCTCAAACTAGTAAGGAACTTAAAAGAGACAAGTGCAATGATGGAGACTTAGCCCACTTTCACATTAGCTAAGGCTCCCTACTCTTTACGGACTTTCATCGATGGGAGGAGACATGGTATGTAGAAAGTCACTTATGAAGGATAGATCAACAAATGGATATGAAGTGACCTCAATGATCCTTTCATAGAAGAAAATCAAGAATGGAGCTTGCTTGCTCTTTAAGTAAGGTACAAGGCTTTCTTGGAGGAGGTGGGGATTTAAGGGCTAGGTTAAGGGAATTTGACTAGTAAAGGAGTCTCCCAATCCCTAAAATCCTTTCAAAACTTGGATTCCCGAGTTGTCTCTGAAGAATTGTCTTTGATAAGAAATTGGAACACACGGGGCCAGTGGCCCCAACCTAGGTTAAGGGGACAAAATTTAGCAACCAATGATGATCTCAACCTAAACAAGGAAGGGAAGAGGATCAAAGGAAGAATTTCCAGTTAAAGGTGCCAAAATGATCCTATGAGGTACTAGCCTAAGGAACACCAGGGCAAAGTTCGGTCTTAGGGCTAGGGCTTGGCATATATCACAATCCCAACGTTGGAATTTCTTCAAATTTGGAGGATACCTTGAGGACACACCAACACAGGAGAGGCTAGGAGATCGGAATTTTTTTATGGCTATTTGTCAGGAAAATGATGCCCTAGGTGGCCCAGCGTGGCTAGACCTAGAGAGAAGAGGGAAAGGAGAAAAAAAAAAGTGTTTTAAGGTGATCACCTTATGGTGGATCAAAGTCTAATTCCTTGGGGGATATGGAGTCAAGAAGAATGATGAGAATGGATTTCATTTCTAGCTCAAGGAGGCTCTAAGGGCAACTTCATTTGGTATTAAGGCAAGAGAGAGTGACCTTAAAGTGTTTATACTTCGTTTGCAAATCAAGATGGCTTATCAAGATAACTTCGATCTGTAGGAAAATTCGTTCAACAAACATGGTCCATACATGGAGATATGCTATATGGAAACCTAATTCCACAGTTAAGCAGTTCATGCAATAGTTCACCCTAAAAAAGCGAAAATCCCATTATCAATGTATTTGAAAAATTAAAAGAAAATAACATCCAATTCGTGCTTACATGTAAGAGAATATATCCAACCATCAATGCATTTGCCAATTAAGAAGCTCCGAGATAAGAAAATGCAATCCTAACATCAAAATTCATCCATGCTCCAACTTCGTCCACCAAGAAGGAAATGCGAAAATCTCAAGAGAAAGAATGATCCAATCCAAGTGATGATACACAATGAATTCATGTCACTCCTATTTATACACTTCTTAGCAGTTCGAATTACCTACTTGGGCCTACATTAGCCCCTAAAATAAAATAATGTGCAAAGTAACTAACTTTCGGTGACAAGCCCACCAAACTAGCTCATAAACAAAATAATAAGCCTCTCAAGAGGTCAAATGATAGATAGTACATGTCGTTGGGCTCTCTAAGGGGCCTAATGAAGTCCATAAGTGCCATAATGATGAATAAGACTCTCAAAAGTGATGGACAAGGGGGTGGACCCTTCTTCTCCAAACAATAAACCTGTGGTGCTCCCAGTGGGTGTGGGGGCACACAAATAACCACTTGGGTCTCCAAGTAGTTCGAAGATGCCTGTAGACCATCTGTAAAGGCTCAGATGATAATATAAGTGATGCCACATCAACATACAAGTCCTGGGTCATCTGCTAAGAGCATGGTACAACTATGGGGCTGACTGGGCATGCTGAACCAAGTGCATCTTTCTCGTCCAATAGGTGAATCTCGAGCAATCTTTGACCATCTCTGGGGATCCATGGAATGTTGTCTGCTTCTGTGGAGGCCCATGGCTCTCTACACACACCCTACATGTGCCACTATAGCCCTCTAGAGAGCTAGGACCCCATATAGGGAGACCAAACCTAAAATGGACAACCCCTGCAATCTTGCATAAGATCCAATGCCCCCTAGCCCTCCAGCACATCAAGTCATTGAAGTAATCAAGTAAAAGAGCTTACAAACCATGGAAAACAAGTGGACACTTCATAATGGCATGCCCTTCCATAGTGTGCTTTGGCATGTGCTAATGTCTCCAGGCTCCAAAGGGGGTTTTAACCAAGTACATTATTAGGTGTTTTCTACCTTTAGAGGGATAGTATGTCCAAGGTACATCCTTCAAATGGTGGTATCAAGTGATAAAGAGGTGAATGGAATAGGGAATGAGAGGGGAAATCTCGGGCAACATATCGGGGTACAAGGGTAGCTAGAAAAATCGAAGCCCACACTTGGGTATATAATGTATAGGAGGGAGCAATCGTGGTACCTGAGGTGCCCCGACCTTGATTTTTCCACCCTTTTTTATATGCCTTTTGCTTTTTATGATTTTTCCTTGATTAACTGCTCGAGGCTCAAAGGATAAGAGCATGATGTGTAAGATATAGCAGTGGATACCCCCCTTTAAGGTAAGGCGGTTCATTGCACACCAAGGGTTGGGACAATCATGGGTTCCTGAATGATAAAGGAGGCACATCTAGGGCCTATGGAACTAGGGTGATGGCCATGGGTATGGGGTAGAGCTCATGCATTAGCTTTTGCCTACGTGATAAATATATTTGTCACGACCATCTTTTGCATCTTGTGGTACATTTTCGTGTTGAATGTGGCCAATTATGCTTTTATGTTGAAATTTGATTACCGGAGGACAGGTGGTTCCCTAAGGCTCTGATCTTTGGCCTAGGGAAAAGTGTCCAAAAGAATTTAATTTTTCTCCTAAAGTGACTTCATAATTTTTATAAAGTCAAATCTAATTTAAAAGTGACTTTAAGTGATAAAGTTACTAAAGTCTAATTTTAAAGTGACTTTAATAAAGTCAATGTAAAATTAGAAAGGGAAAGTGACTTTGGAAATAAATGACTAAGTGGGTCTTTATTAAAGTGGGGTGAATTAAAAAATAGAAAGTGAGATTTAAATGAGCATTTAATCTAAGCCCTAGATCTCAATCTATTTCAGCCATTGGATTTAGGGATTCCCCAAAAGTCACTTAGGGTTAGGTTAAAGGAGGAAAAGGAGGAAAAGGTCATTCATTCTTTCATGAGCAGATTGGGAGAAGGAGAGCAAGAGAGCAAGGGAGATTTCTGAGCAGTGAGGAGAAGGAGGCAGTAACTTGGCACACATTCTAAGGCAGTATTTCAGCAAGTCCGTACAGCAGAGTTTGCACATAGTGCAAGGCAGATTTGGCACAATTTCCAAGACAGAATCCGTACAGCAGCTTGTGGCACATTTTCCTAGGCAACTGTACCATTTTCTGGGCACAGATTTCGAGGGAGAGGTTGCTGTTTTTTGCTGCACGCTTTTCTAGGCAGGCCGTACAGCCTGTAGTTGATTGCTGGCACAAAAATCGAGGCATATTTCTGTACAGCAGCGTTTATTGCTGTTCTGCACGCAAAAAGAGGAGGCCGTACAACAGAAATTAATGCTGTAATTTCTGGGCACATTTTTCAAGGAAATACGCACAGCATTTATTGCTGGTTCAGTTTTACTGTTTGCACATTTTCCGAGGCGGTGGTTAAGCACGGAAAACGAGATAAGTTGTAAAAGTTTACTTGCTGATTTTTCTGAATATTTCTCACTGTAAAAAAAACATTTTTCAGAAATAAGGAGCTCTCAAACTGGTTTTCCCCAAGAGTTGTAGGGGGTTTTTCCAGGGTCACCTTGACCAAAAATATCTGTGTTAAAATGTGTGAATCACTGTTTTAAGCTTGCTGATTTTTATTTCTGCATTTTCCAGCATTTTGTAAATTTTCCAGAATTTGTGTTTTCAGCAAAAAATTATTTTCCAGTTTGTTGAATGTAAGGAAAGGCCATTTAACTATTTGAGAGAAATAAGGTGAAACTGAAAACCGGGGTGGGAAAACAGGAAATTTCTACATGGTATCAGAGCTTGGGTGCTGAAAGTGCAGTTTGGGACAGCAAGGAGAAAAATACAGCCTGCTGATTTTTCACTCAGAAAATTCCAGCAAGCTGATTTTTCATACACAAATTTTTTTATCTTTACTACAACAGTGCTATTTTTCAGTTTTAGGACAACAGGATGTCATTGGGATTGAGGGTGGAGGATAGGTTGGATGGGCATACCAATTACAGTGTTTGGAAGGAGAGAATGCAGAGTATCTTTGAGGAGGCAGAAGTCTGAGACATAATGGTTCATACCCAACAGCAGCCTGTTAATGTGCTTACTGATGCTACTCAGTTGGCAGCATATAATAGAAAGAACAACAAGGGTAAGAGACTGATTCTAGACGGAATCAAAGACCATTGCATTCCTCATGTGAGAGAAAAGAGAAATGCTCATGAGATGTGGACAGCATTGTCCAATCTCTACCAAAGTACCAATGAGAACCGGAAAATGGTCCTAAAGGAGAAGCTGAAAACCATTAAGATGGGTAAGACTGATAGTGCAGTTGGATATCTCACAAAGATTACTAATGTGAGAGATGAGTTGGCAGCAATTGGAGAGGTCATTCAACCCACTGAGTTGGTGCGGATAGCAGTGAATGGCCTCCCCAGTTCATGGATGAACTTTGCTGATGGGGTTTGTGCACGTGAGACCTTTCCCACATGGGAGAGGTTTTGGGATGATTGCATTCAGACAGAGATCAGGAAAGGTCAGCTTGGGGCAGCCAAGCCAGTTGAGCAGGATGAGGATGTAGCACTGTTGGCAGGACGCAAGAAAGGCAAAGGGAAGAAGCAGGCTTCCACAAGCAATGGTGGGGGCAAAGGCAAAGGTAAAGGTAAACGGGATAACTCACAGAAGGACTATTCCAAAGTGAAGTGTTGGAATTGTCAGAAGATGGGACACTATGCAGTTGTGTGTCCGGAGAAGAAGAAGAAGAAGGGGAAGAACCAGAGCATGGCAGCTTCAGCAGAGGTTGAGGACTTTGCAGATCGTTTTGACCGGGAGTTTGGGTTCATTGCATGTGAGTCCTCTAGTGCGGGATTATCTGCCATAGAGGTTCAGAGGGAGCATGCTTTTCCCTCGATTAGCGGAGCATCTTCGGGTATCTGGTATGTGGACAGTGGGGCTTCACGTCACATGACAGGAGTCCATGAGTACTTCTCAGAGCTTTCAGAGAGTGGCACTGATATAGAGGTAGTACTCGGTGATGACAGAGTTGTTAGAGCAGTCGGTGTGGGGACACTGACATTTCAGAGGGAGTCCAAACCTCCCTTGAAGGTGTCGGATGTTCTTTATGTGCCAGGGATGAGGAAGAACCTCATATCCGTCTCAGCTTTGGAGGATAGAGGATATGAGATACTGTTCAGGGGAGGACAGGTGCTGATATATCCCAGGGGCGCTCCAGCTGATTCAGCTAGAGTGATAGGTGTACGCCATGCAAAGGTGTACAAGTTTGCATTTCGGCCCCTTTTGGCATTGAGCAGTAGTACCGACAGCAGAGTTAGCAGTTCTGAGCTGTATGAGATTTGGCACCGCAGGATGGGGCATATGTATCATGGAGCCTTGAGGACCTTGCGGGAGATCACTACAGGTATGCCAGATTTCAGTACTGATCACTTTGATACTTGCAGAGGATGTGCGATGGGCAAGTTTGCCAAATCCCCTTTTCCTAGCAGTGACAGCAGAGCGACTGGGATACTTGATTTGATTCATTCCGATGTGAGCGGTCGGATGTCTCATGTTTCCTTGAGTGGATATGAGTACTATGTTTTATTCATTGATGATCACTCCGGGAGGACCTGGATTTATTTCTTGAAGACCAAGAGTGAGGTCTTCAAGCGGTTTCAGGAGTTCAGAGCTCTTGTGGAGACACAGACAGGTCGGAAGATCAAGTCCCTGAGGTCGGACAATGGAGAAGAGTACACCCTTGGAGAGTTTGTTGACTATTGTGCGGAGGCAGGCATTAGGAGGGAGTTCACTGTTCCTTACAACCCCCAGCAGAACGGGGTTGTGGAGAGGAAGAACAGATCCATCGGAGGGGCTGCCAAAGCCATGTTACATGATCGGGGGTTGCCATTGTTTTTATGGGCAGAGGCCTGCAACACAGCTGTTTATTTGCAGAACAGGAGTTCGCATCGTGCCTTGGGGCACATGACTCCGGAGGAGGCTTTTTCTGGGAAGAAGCCTGATATTGGTCATCTTCGTATCTTTGGGTGTATCACATACTCCTACATACCCAAGGAGAAGAGGACCAAACTAGAGCCCACCGCGGAGAAGGGTATCTTTGTGGGCTACAGTGAGACCTCAAAGGCCTTTCGGATTTACATTCCTGCACAGAGGAAAGTTGTTGTCAGGCGGGATGTGAAGTTCGAGGAGGACAGGGCCTTCAGGAGGTCACGGGAGTTAGAGTATTTGGATCAGCCAGACCCTCAGCAGCAGTTGAGTCAGTCGCAGGGATCCAGTGGGCAGGGATCAGGAGGATTCGGAGGTACATCTATGACGATGTTTGGTCCGTCAGTGAGCAGTGGCTCGCAGAGTCAGAGGGGTGGTGCTTCGGGCGGCATGCAGAGCAGTTCACTAGGGAGTCCACTGATGGACAGTTCACACTGTACTTCAGCATCTACAGGTTCAGGTGCAGGCAGGAGGACAACAGACAGACAGTCAGGAGTTCAGGCTCTTGATGATGATGATGAGGAGTTTCATTCTCCAATGGGAGAAGTATGCTAAGGGAAGAGGAAGCCCAAGTGGCTTCAGGACACCTTGAGAGAGGCCACATCTATTGCTGGGCCTAAGAGGCCGGTTAGAGAGAGCAGACCACCTGAGAGGTTTTGTAGCTATATGGCAATGGCTACCAGCATCCTTGACTCTGAGCCTTCTAGCTATGATGAGGCAGCTAGCCAGCAGGTCTGGAGAGAGGCCATGCAGGAGGAGTATTCTTCTATCATGAAGAATGATGTTTGGGAGGTGGTGCCGAGGCCTGAGGGCAAATCCGTGGTTACTTCCAGATGGCTTTACAAGGTAAAGCATGCTGCAGATGGCGGCATTGAGAAATTCAAAGCGAGGTTTGTGGCTAGAGGGTTCTCCCAGGTAGAGGGAGTTGATTATGAGGAGACCTTCGCTCCCGTGGCTCGATATACTTCGATCCGCTCCATTATATCGATAGCAGCAGAGATGGGTTGGAAGATCCACCAGATGGATGTGAATTCCGCATTTCTCAATGGCTTCATACAAGAGGAGGTGTACATTGAGCAGCCACAGGGCTTTGAGGTGCATGGGAAGGAGTCCCATGTGTGCAGACTGAAGAAGGCCCTTTATGGCCTGAAGCAAGCTCCCAGAGCTTGGTACTCCAGGATAGATACATACTTGCAGAAGATGGGTTTCACAAAGAGTGAGGCGGATCCGAACCTTTACTATATTGTGATAGGTGAGGAGCCTCTCATTCTGGTGCTGTATGTGGATGACTTAGTCATTACAGGTGCAGAGAGACTCATAGAGCACTGCAAGAGAGATCTTGCGGCGGAGTTTGAGATGAAGGACATCGGCTTGATGCATTACTTTTTGGGTTTGGAGGTGTGGCAGGAGGAGGGGCATTTCTTCTTGGGACAGGGGAAGTATATTGTGGACATCCTTGGCAGATTCCACATGGAGGATTGTAAATCCATGTCGACACCGATGATCACCAACTGGAAGAAGCTTCATGCTTCGGATTCCGAGTTGGTGGATCCCACATTGTACAGGCAGCTGATTGGTTCCTTGATGTATTTGGTCAACACTAGACCAGATATTTGTTTTGCAGTCAACACGATGAGTCAGTTTATGTGTGAGCCTAGGAAGGTTCAGTGGGTGGCTGCAAAACACATTTTGCGGTACTTGCAGGGGACAGTGGATTATGGTCTGGACTACAGGCAGGGGGATGGAGTGAGATTGGCAAGTTACACTGATTCTGATTGGGCAGGTTGTGCTTCTGATAGGAAGAGCACTTCAGGGTGCTGTTTTGGGTTGGGTTCGGCAGTAGTGTCATGGTTCAGCCGAAAGCAGCGGTCAGTAGCATTGAGTTCAGCGGAAGCAGAGTATATGGCAGCCAGTCTAGCTAGTTGTGAGGCCATCTGGCTTCGCAAGATGTTGTTTGGCTTATTTGGTCAGCCGTTGAGACCTTCAGTGATTTACTGTGATAATCAGAGTTGCATTAAACTCACGGAGAATCCGGTATTTCATGACAGATCAAAGCATATCGGGATCAAATATCATTTCATCAGAGACTATGTTCAGAAGGGAGCTGTGAAGCTTGAGTATATTCCCACTGATGAGCAGGTTGCAGATATTCTTACCAAAGCCTTACCATGGGGCAAGCATGTCTACTTCAGAGACAAGATGGGTGTGGTGAGGAACACCTTCCTCGGTAAGAGGGAGTGTTGAAATTTGGTTACCGGAGGATAGGTGGTTCCCTAAAGCTTTGATCTTTGGCCTAGGGAAAAGTGTCCAAAAGAATTTAATTTTTCTCCTAAAGTGACTTTATAAAGTTATAAAGTCAAATCTAATTTAAAAGTGACTTTAAGTGATAAAGTTACTAAAGTCTAATTTTAAAGTGACTTTAATAAAGTCGATGTAAAATTAGAAAGGAAAAGTGACTTTGGAAATAAATGACTAAGTGGGTCTTTATTAAAGTGGGGTGAATTAAAAAATAGAAAGTGAGATTTAAATGAGCATTTAATCTCGGCCCTAGATCTCAATCTATTTCAGCCATTGGATTTAGGGATTCCCCAAAAGTCACTTAGGGTTAGGTTAAAGGAGGAAAAGGAGGAAAAGGTCATTCATTCTTTCATGAGCAGATTGGGAGAAGGAGAGCAAGAGAGCAAGGGAGATTTCTGAGCAGTGAGGAGAAGGAGGCAGCACCTTGGCACACATTCCAAGTTCATATTTCAGCAAGACCGTACAGCAGAGTTTGCACACAGTTCAAGGCAGATTTGGCACGATTTCCAAGGCAGAATCCGTACAGTAGCTTGTGGCACGTTTTCCAAGGCAGCCGTACCATTTTCTGGGCACAGATTTCGAGGGAGAAGCTGCTGTTTTTGCTGCACGCTTTTCTAGACAGGCCGTACAACCTGTAGCTGATTGCTGGCACAAAAATCGAGGCAGATTTCCGTACAACAGCATTTAATACAGCTGCACGCATTCCAAGGAGGCCGTACAACAGCATTTATTGCTGTTCTGCACGCAAAAAGAGGAGGCCGTACAGCAGAAATTAATGCTGTAATTTCTGGGCACGTTTTTCAAGGAAATACGCACAACATTTATTGCTGGTTCAGTGTTACTGTTTGCACATTTTCCGAGGCAGTGGTTAAGCACGGAAAACGAGATAAGTTGTAAAAGTTTACTTGCTGATTTTTCTGAATATTTCTCACTGTAAAAAGCATTTTTCAGAAATAAGAAGGAGCTCTCAAACTGGTTTTTCCCAAGAGTTGTAGGGGGTTTTTCCAGGGTCATGTTGACCAAAAATATCTGTGTTAAAATGTGTGAATCACTGTTTTAAGCTTGCTGATTTTTATTTCTGCATTTTCCAGCATTCTGTAAATTTTCCAGAATTTGTGTTTTCAGCAAAAAAATATTTTCCAGTTTGTTGAATGTAAGGATATGGGAAAGGGCATTTAACTATTTGGAGAAATAAGGTGAAACTGAAAACCGGGGTGGGAAAACAGGAAATTTCTACATTTTACTTTTTTCTTTTTGGTTGTATCAACCTCCGGGGCATCGTTCCAAGCCTTACCCAAGGTGTGCGAAAGGGGAAGGGGAGCCTAACCCTATGTGGACCTAGTGGAGAAATGTGGACCCAAATGGGAAAGATGATGGATGGGGTTATAATAAACAGAAGAGGAGTGATATATGTGGGTGGGGAAGCGGGACCACACAACCAAAATCGGGGTTTCCGATGTAGTACCACCCTAAAACCCAATGATCAGTAAAGGAGATCCCACGAGACTAAGATCCGAGGGTAGTATCCAAAAGAGGTCTAGGGGACAGAAGCACAAACCTAGCCCACTCTTTCCGCCTAATCACCCCATTAATCCGTGCTTATGAGTGTACATGATAAGCAAACTCAATACTCAATTACCAAATGACAAGGCATACCTTTAGGTTCGGGAGGCCCACCTTCAAACATACGATCATGGAATACGGGTGAGGGACCACATGGATGGCTCAGGTGGCAGAGAAATGGCACAACGAGCTAGTTGGTGGCTACAAGTTGCTGCTGGCTGAGGACCATTTTGGAGAATATTTTACTCCTAGGGATATTACCCACAAGGTGGTGGATAACATTTGGCTCCAACCAGGATGTGATCTCTCGAAGAATTGGGCGAAGCTACTCGAACGGGAGGTCACGAGAACTCCAACAATCTCTTGTTCACCGTAGACCTGTTACCTGCACATATCAATGACTAAACCCATGGGGCAACATGTTTTTCAAGGTGTCTTATGATCACCCATGCTTAATGTCAAGCCGTAAAATCAAGAAGTAATAAAATATGCAATATTTAAATCTAAATGCATCTATCTATCATGAGAAATATCATATGACATTAATTCTAATGCGAAAATCAACATGCAATGCATGCTACTCTAACATGCATATGGTGCGAAACTAATACTAAGTGTAATCATAAAGCCAATGCAGCCAACATATCATCATATCAATATAAATCTGCCTGCCAGTATGATTACTTGTGTAGCAAGTCCCAAAGCGAATGCAGATACAATTATATGGAGGATGAAGCGGGTGGGAGGTGGGAAAATATGATGCCCACACATGGATGATCACGTGAGAAGAAGTAAGAAAGGGATGTAATCTAGTCCATGATATCCTCTCTTCTAACCAAAATATAGAGATTTCAATGATTAGGCTCATACTTTTTTGATGGATGGCAACTTCGGGCGAATTATTTCCATTATCATTTATGTCATATTTTATTGCCTGTACAAGGTTATGATTAGTAGGAAAGGGAGACTGATGAGATGGAGAAGCACAAGTAGGTCGCCAATGCTGATCAAACTGGAAAGGGCATATTATAGATTGATCATGATCTTGAGGGGTTTCCCAAGGAGTTAAAGTATATTCAATGAGGGGTTCTTCCTTGACACCATATTTAGAAGGGGGAAAGGGCTCATGGTCACTGGAGACCATTTGAAAAGGGGTGAGGGAATCACTTATGGAAGAATTGAGGTGATGAACAAGAGGATAAGGCAAAAGGGGAGGGTGAATTATTTTATTCAAAGGGTTTTTCCTCCTCAAAATCATCCTATTCATGTAAGGGAAAATAATGATCCTTCTCCTCAAGGGTATAGATGGATATGTCATCATAAATAATGCCCGAGAGAAAGGGGAGACCGCTATCAACCTCATCTTCCTTGTCGGTGTCATAAATGGGAGCAAAATCAAATTGAGGACCAACAATTCCCATTTCCCCTTTTTAATGTGGAAGTAATCTTCAATGTCATCTTCCAAGGGGATAATGGGATCAACTTCCTCAATGTTCTCAAAAGGAATCAAGATTAATATCCTTGAGAAAGGTAAGGTTAGTCTCAACTTCACTTTCCATGGACTCATCTTCCCAACACTATGTGTTCTCAAATTCATCCTTTTCATCATGTGGACCCAAAGAGGACTCATCTTCCCATTCATCACTTAGATTCTCAAGGTCTTGATGATGCTTGATGAAGGCTTCCTCTTGGATACTCAATGTGGGGCATACTTGAAAATATCTAAGAAAGCCATCAATGAACTCCTCAATAGATGAAATGCTCCTAGGTTTGTGTTTTTGCAACCATGAGTTATGACGATAGAGGGAACTAACGAATAACAACATAAGGACGTCTTGGTGGACCACTTTCTCCTTTGAAGTATGTGCATTAAATATTTCCACATGGTCAATTGCGTAGCTTGGGTCACCATCAAACATGGGTACCCCACGTACCATCCTTCCTGTGACATGATTGGGGTGCCTAGGGATGCTAGCAATGTCCAAAGCGGGAAATTTATCAAAGAAACACAACCTATTTGAGATATACATGAAAAATATGTTGGAGTTTCCAAGGAGAATTTGAAGATATGTCTTCAAATAAAACACAGATATATTCTCCTTTTCTCGCACTTTTTCTCTGTCCCGTAGTTCGCACTAAATCATATAGTGCTTCACCGAAATCTATGTCAAACTGTAATCCACAGGTTCCTTTAAATAGTTGAACCTGTGTGTAAATAAGTCAACCTGCTATCTAACTTTGAGGCCGACTTGAACAAGGGTTATAGGTCGACTTGTACAAAGTATTTTCCAGTGAGATAAAGGCTGACTTGAAGGGTTTTCCAATGCTTATCTTGATCATCGTTTGTGCCATGTCTTCAAGCTTGATTGGCAAGGTCTTGAGGCATACAAGTGTGACTTGACTCTCGAGTCTTCATAAACATGACTCTTTAATTTGTATTTTTATGACCAGAAGACAAATCCCTAATAGACATCAAGAATAAGTCTATTGACCTATAATAAAATCTTGCTCATGAAACCCATGAAGCAAGCATACCAAAAATATATTTTATTATCTTTGTATTCTACATTACATAAATACATAATTACATAGTCAATATGAAGACTGATCCTAGTTACACTTTCCAACACTCTCAACTAGGGAGAGATTCATAATGGTACAAGGTCACTTTCAATCTGAAGAATCTCATAAGAAGAATCGGATTGGTAATCACATCTATATAGCATCATATCAACCAACATTGTCCTAGTGCAAGGCCTTGACCAACAACCCCATCTCTCAATGAGACAATGGGCTACAATGCTAGCGAGAAATATGACTTATAGACACCATCGTCATTGTCTCTCCAAGGTACATACTCCACCCAGGTGTTCCCAAAGTATGACCTTCTTGAACTATTCTTCTCTTGGGTAGCTGGTCTTAAAGAATATCGGTCCACGACTATTCTTACCTTGAATGCCCTATTTGATTCTCAAAGAGTATTGAATGCCAGATGATTACCCAATCCTCCATTCTGTCTTCCAGGTGAAGACCAGAATGATGTGTCTATCCATTCTCTCCACATGGCCTTCACTAAGACTTACGGTGGTTAGTCCTGGTCTAGTGCATGACACATGAATTAGAGAATCATATATGTTACTCCCTTTTTAACTCAGGAAGGACATACTCCAAGTTTCTTCTTATCACCAAGTTTCCTCTTAACCAGGGACCTATAGCAGCAATGGTGAGAGACCCAGCTGCTCATGAAGAATTCCTCCTCTCGATGTCATGGATTTCTATATTGAGGAATCTACAACTTTTGACTTCACAGGCCACAGATCATCCATCACTTTCATCCATGAGTCATGTCATCCACCTGAAAGTGATTCATCAGTCCTTCTCATGTGGTTCATCTTTATGCCATGCTGCTTTCCTTCGAATCATCTCCCAAGGATCTCACATCCTTCCACATGATTGGCAACCCTGCATAAACTTATCTAGATAAACATATATATAAGAACTTTTAAATTAAAGGTTACTACAGTGATGATCTTTCACCATGACATCTTTCTGTAGGCATCAACATCCTCTTTTCAGATTGACACAGCTTCTAAAGATATGTATTGTCAAGGGTCTTCTTTATCATACTTCTATTTGTGTAATATCCCAGAAGGGAAATAGACAACAATACAAGCATACGACAATATAGAAAATGCCAGAAATAGAACATAAAGCAAATACTCATAAAAATGCCGGGAATGCTAAGCCATTTTATTAATCTGAGAATATAATGAAATACAATAGATGATCAGAATGATAGCACCTATTCTTGCTCAAGGCAAGTGAAGAACTCTCTTAGAAAGATAGGAAATGGCTGCTACAAGAAACTGCGTCCCAGCTGCTGGAAAACTGCCGTTAAACTACTGCTGCTGGAATGGACTGTAACTAGGGGCTGATCCCCTTGCCGGAATGAGCTGAAAATCTGCAGACCACCTGTACTCACCACCCCGGACAAAACCCAGAAACCATATAAAAAATGGTCAGCCTCCGAAAATCACCAAAGAAACCCTCCTCAAGGAATTACGCTGCCTTTGCAAGGCTCAGCGCAAATGCCAAATGATAATAGCTGAAACTATGCCACAAACTCCTCAGGAAACCTCCTACTGGCAAAACTGATCCTCTCCTCTAGATATCAACTGAAACTCTTGCAGAAAACCCCGCACCGAAACACCTCCAAGTAGAACTGCGTCCTCTCTCGCAGGGACTGCGCAGTCACAAAAGAAGCCCAGCTCGTCAGCAAAACAACCAACCAAACCTCCCGCTAAAGACTGAAGAAATGACCTTACCCGAGCAGGCACTCGAAGTCCCCCGGGGCTGAGGGTGAGATCTCCGACCGGAGACACTCAACGCACTAAACAGTGCTGCAGACAGGCTAAACAGCCAGCGTGCTCAAGAAGACAAATGTCTAGCTCAAATATCATCAACAACAAGAATGCCAAATGAGAAGGCTCTCCCACCTTTTATAACGCTGGCCTCTCTCCAAAACCCTAACGTGGTCTCCCTCTCCTCCACGTGCTCCTCCTCAATTTGCGCAGAAGCTCCTAGAGGCTACGTGGGCCCCCTCCTCTACGTGGTGTTGGACCCCCATGGCTCCCCATAAGTTATAACGTTGTGCTACTAGGGAGATACTTTATTTTACTTAAGTGAGTTAGACCCCTCTTCTCACTTTTATTTATTAATAAACTATAGTCGGCAAAACTATACAAAAATCGAATATTCCAATTAGCTGTTGCTAATTAGGAATATTACAATTTGAGATTGACACAGCTTCTAAAGATATGTATTGTCAAGGGTCTTCTTTATCATACTTCTATTTGTGTAATATCCCGGAAGGGAAATAGACAACAATACAAGCATACGACAATATAGAAAATGCCAGAAATAGAACATAAAGCAAATACTCATAAAAATGCCGGGAATGCTAAGCCATTTTATTAATCTGAGAATATAATGAAATACAATAGATGATCGTAATGATAGCACCTATTCTTGCTCAAGGCAAGTGAAGAACTCTTCGGGAAAAGATAGGAAATGGTCGTTACTTAGATCTGGTTGGTACCCGGAAAACCGTCGTTAAACTTCGAATGGACTGTAACTAGGGGCTGAAAGGGCTGATCTCTTTGCCTAAAGACCTAAAACTGCAAACCAATTGCATCACCACCGACAAAACCCGTAAAACCATATAAAAAATGGTATTTACCTCCGAAAATCACCAAAGAAACCTCCTCAAGGAATTACGCTTCTTTGCAAGGCTCAGCCGTATGCCAAAATGATAATAGCCGAAACTATGCCACAAACTCCTCAGAAACCTCCTAATCGCAAACCGATCCTCTCCTCTCGATATCAATCGAAAACTCCCCGCAAAACCCCGCACCGAAACACCTCTGCGAGAACCGCGTCCCTTCTCCCGTGACCGCGTAAATACAAAGAAGCCCAGCCCTCAAAGAGAAAACAACCAACCAAACCTACCTGCCAAAGACCTAAGAAAAGACCTTACCCGAGCAAAGTACTCCGAAGTCCCTCTATTATAAGAGATCTCCGACCGGAGACACTCAACGCACTCAACAATGCTGCAGACAGGCTAAACAACCAGCGTGCTCAAGAAGACAAATGTCTAGCTCAAATATCATCAACAACAAGAATGCCAAATGAGAGGGCTCTCCCACCTTTTATAACGCTGGCCTCTCTCCAAAACCATAACGTGGTCTCCCTCTCCTCCACGTGCTCCTCCTCAATCTGCGCAGAAGTTCCTAGAGGCTACGTGGGCCCCCTCCTCTGCGTGGTGTTGGACCCCCATGGCTCCCCATAAGTTATAACGTTGTGCTACTAGGGAGATACTTTATTTTACTTAAGTGAGTTAGACCCCTCTTCTCACTTTTATTTATTAATAAACTATAGTCGGAAAAACTATACAAAAATCGAATATTCCAATTGGCTGTTGCTAATTAGGAATATTACAGTCTCCCCCGGCAAAATGTTGCTTGTCCTCAAGCAACTGAAGTGATGGATGCTGCAGAATCTTCTCATTCTCCCAAGTGGCATCCTCATCCGGCAAAAATTGTTTGTCCTCCAGCAATGCTTGAACAAGCCTCCTCTCTAGCTGATGCTCCCCACTAACCCTGCAAAATGTGCCTGGGTCCCAGATGTGCCACTGAACCCTCTCTGACCTCTGCATCACCCTGATATGAAGGGACCTCTCAATGCCAGGATCCCAAACTGATCTCTCACCAATCGATAGTCCTTTCGGATCCCAATGCCTCCATGGCCAATCATCGCCCAAGTCCCACGGTTCAGACTGCGCACTATCTCTAGCTATAGCTGATGCTCTAAGAGGTGAAGACAACCAATAAGCATCAATGCTCCTGGGCTCCTGTAGTGCTGTACCTGTAACTGCATATACAACCCCTCCAACTGCATACCAGCTCATCACCTCTATCCAATCCAAGTCCTGACTCCATCCCATGCTGATCCTGCTCTCCTGAGATTGGGAAGGAGTCCTAAAGTAACAACAACCGGCGCCCTCCTGCCAACTGGGATCTGTAACATCTTCTATGTCCAAGGGCCCCTGCTCCGCTGTGCTCCCTACGAAGAATACCATACCATCAAGAGGGTACCAACTCATGATATCCCGCCAGTCCATCCTGGAAGAAGAGTCCAATGTAGCAATAACCACACATGGATCATGCCCAAGGTGTTGCCACCAGCCCGTGATAAACTCCCACTGCTCTGCCCTGTCTGGCAATGGAAGCTGCCTGTAGAGGGAAGCCCCTCTCTCTATAGTGGGCCAAAGTGGGCGATACATGCCGCAAGCTCCATCGATGTACTCCTGGAGAGTACTACTCACTGAAAGTACTGCAGCTCGACCGACTGTATGTACATCTATCTGTATCTCATCAATGTGTCGGCCAAAAGATGAATGCTCCACCATATCCAACAACTCCTGCTGTCTACTAGCCCCCTGCATAACAATCCCATCAACCTCCAACATCTCTAGAGGATATGGATCTGCAACTGCCGTCATTGTACTCAGTGTCAATGCATCTGACTACTCCTCCTCAATGGCTGACCCCGCGGTTAGCCGCATATCCATCACCGACTCGATGTGAGCCTCCATCTGGCTCTCCCTCAAAGGACTATCATGCATGATGTGCATAGCATCCTCCTCTACTGACTCAGGCTCCATCACATATAGCTCTGACTGGATCGTCACAAGTGTCTCATCGCCTAGAGCATCTCCCATAGAGTCCCCTGACTGCTCACCCTGTATACTCGAATGCAGCTCTGGTCTACTGTCTCCATCCCTGCGTGACTGCTCTCGCTCCCTAGAAGCGACCTCAACTGATCCTATGGACTCATATGAAGAAGAGTCCTCACCCTGGCATACAGGAGGAAGGCCCTCCTGTTCTTCCTTTGCCACCTCATCTGCATTGAATAGGCCATCCACCCTCTCGATGAAGTGACGATACAATGTCTGGAGTCTAGACGCATGCTGGAATGCTACCTCTGCTGAAACCAGTATCCTCTGCTCATGCATGATCTCAACATGCCCTGAGGGAAGAATGATGCATGTCTCCCTCATGACCCGCTCCCCGGGTGTAGGCTCAGCGATGACCGATGTGCCACCCCTGTAGAGGATCATCTCATCCGTCGACCTGTGGCTGTCAACTAGCAAAACAACCCAGTGCCACTGCTGAGAGGTCTGTCGCCTAGTGTGCTGAGTGTCATCCAAATATCTTGGGTGAGCCTCGCGTACCCCGCTGCTTATGCCCAAAGTGCCAAAGGACAACAGCAAAATCAACTGTGCCAGTGAGTGACGTAGAAGAGGGTCGGATACGTGAGTCCCCTCTGATACCATCAAGTATCGCTCATATGTCTCCTCATCGATCCTGGGTGAACTACTCCTAAAGGTAAGCCTGGTGTCCCTATCTGTGAGTCTCCCTGGATGCAACACTCTAAAACCCTGCTGTGCAGCACCGTATGCCCTCGCATACCACTGATCATCCATGTACTCCTCGACATGCCACTGCACATTGAGGCATACCTCTGTATACTGCTGGATACCCCAAGCTACTGTTGCACCACCCTGTACCGCCTCGTGCCATGACTGTGTCCAGGCATCGGTCACTCCTCGCATGCTCTCAATGTGATGTAGGACACTCCTACTCCACAATTCAATCCCACACACTACGGTACAACACCATGCAACTCCGTGTCCACTGGAAGTCCACTGCTCAATGCTAGAGGCTCCCACACATCCCTGGATGTGGTGTCCTAGAGCTGTGCCTCTACATGTTGGACTTCCTCCAATCGGTATCATCATCTCCACCGTCGCGTCAGTATACCCGCTGACAAATGGATCATCACTCCAAATCCTCCTCGAGGGTCCGAGAAGTGAATCTCCCTATGTGTCAGTAGTGTTACCACCACTGCTCAGCTCCGCTGCGTCCTCTGTGCCCCACACAAAGGTGAAGAATCCTTGGCCCCATACAAGGCGCCATCTGGTGGCCTGCCAATGCCACCTCCTCCGACAGGCTCCTGCCAAGGTATGTTGACCACCCCGTGATCCCGTGTATAAGTGTCATACCAAGACAACCTAGGAAGTCTTCCCATAAACTGGTTGGCCACTGGAGCTAACCAAAACTCCCCTAGCAAATGTGCATGCTCAACTGCTAGGCCAACTGTACCCTCCAAGACATAGTCAATCAACCTGCCTGGAAAATGATAGGTGATCCTACCTGGATCCCAATGCCAATCTGGGGTTCTTGTACTCCCAGCACCTGGAAACTCCTACTGAACTATACTTGGGTCCACCACCATCTCCATAACCCACTCCACCGGGTACCAACTCAAAATCTCTCGCCATCCAACCTCCACATGTGGATGCTGTACCCTGTGCAACTCTGGTCGTCTCATACCGCTATCCAAGTCAACGTATGAGATCTGACTAGGTGGCTCCGTCTCTCTCTCTCCAATGGGAAGAGGTAAAACAACGCTGCTAGTCCCGTCCATGCATGCCTGAAGGGGAATGAACTGACGCTCCAACATGCCCTCTGGTTGTACCATTAGGGAATCCAGTCGTTCCCCAATGCAAGCCAACTTGGCCGCCGACTTGGCACAAGCCACTCTCATGCCCTCCAACTCCTTGTCCTGCAACAAAATGGCCTCCCATACTGACGTGGCCTTCCCTTTCAAAACTCGAAGGTCTGCCCGAAGCTGATGATACTGCTGTCTGCGACCATCATCCAATCCCTCTGTATCTCCTAGTGCCTCATCGAATGTGGATACATCTCTTGTCGCCTCACTCATCTGTTGTGTGCTACTACCACCCGAAGACTCGGACACGACTCCGGTCATCACCTCAATGGATGGCTCTCCTGGTGTAGGCTCTACCTTCTCCACTACGATATCAACCGGCACGGCCAAGAAGGTCTCTAATGAGGGTGAGTCCTCTGTCACACTAGGTGTATCTTCGAACTCCCTACAATCCTGTGTGCTCTCATCCTCCAAGTGCGAGGTAACCATTTTGATGGTTTCCCTCTCCGATACTCGGTCAAGCTGGAGAGAGGTATCCAACTTCTCCACCCAAGATTTTTCCGAATGCTCGGATGACCCGTCAAATGTCGGTAGATGGAATCTACCCACTGTGCGCCACAAGCCCCCGTCATGTGACTCCTGTTCCCTCTGTGAAAGTTGCGAAGTCTGCTATCCCGCTGGAGCTGAAAAAAATCTCTGAATGGAAGGGCATCCCTGAACTCCTGCCCATATGCCTGATACTCAGCGAAATAATCACCCATGTGGCCAGGCTCTGGCTCCTGCTGTGCTCCTGCCCCTGTGTCCGCACCCAGAAAAGTGGGCATGGTAGAACGTGTGGGTGTATGTGATGCCATATGCTGAGTGGCATCATGCTCCAGCAAATGGTGGGATGTGCTTGAACCTTCGCCAATCTGGAAACCCCTTGGGGTTTCACGCTGTCTAGCCTCCACAACAGTGAATCTCTGTCCCATCACCTCAATCTGCCTTGACAGATCCTGTACTGATTTGAGGAGCATATCCCCAAATCTCTTTGCACTATCATCACCTGCCATCGGCTCCTCCTGCTATGTGTCTAAAGGCTCCTCATGAAATGGCACTGCTGCTCCAAAACTATACTGCGGCTTGTCTTCGGCCTCTGACTTATCCACTGAAAACTACTCAGAAAATTCTAGGAACTTGGGAAGGTGATCCTTGCCCAAAACCCAGAAAAACCTCAAAAGGGTTTCTTCTAATTCCAAACTTCAAAACTTGACCCTTTGTATTTTGGCCCTTTTTCCAATTTCATTTTCGTTTTTGGTACTGCAACTGCTATTGCTCTCCAAAATTCCAGCAAACCTCTGTATGATCTTTTTCCCGATGTCATAGACCACAGGCTGAGCCAGATCTATGCTCTGATACCACTGTAATATCCCGGAAGGGAAATAGACAGCAATACAAGCATACGACAATATAGAAAATGCCAGAAATAGAACATAAAGCAAATACTCATAAAAATGCTGGGAATGCTAAGCCATTTTATTAATCTGAGAAATAAAATGTAATACAATAGATGATCGGAATGATAGCACCTATTCTTGCTCAAGGCAAGTGAAGAACTCTCTCAGAAAAGACCGGAAATGTTACACTCTCTGGCTAACGTCCAATTTCTTGGAAAAGCTAAGATTAGCTGCTTCCGCACTAGAACGGAGAAAAACTAGGGGTGATCCCCTTGCCGGAATAGAGAAAATGCGGTCTTGTACTCACCACCCGGACCAAAACCCGAAACCATAAAAAATGGTCGATACTCTGAAAATCACCAAAGAAACCCTCAAAGAATTCTGTGCGTACGCAAGGCTCGGGCGCGGATGTAAATGATAATAAGTACAGAAACTATGCCACAAACTCCTCAGGAACCTCCCGCTTCGCCAGTCCTCTCCTGCGGATATCCGACGAAACTCCTGCAGAAATCCCCAAACTGGAACACCTCCAAGAAGAACTGCGTCCTCTCTCCCAGGGACTGCGCAGTCACAAGAAAAGCCCAGCTCCTCAGCAAACAACCAACCAAACCTCCCGCTAAAGACTGAAGAAATAACCTTACCCAAGCAGGCACTCGAAGTCCCCCGGGGCTAAGGGCGAGATCTCCAACCGGAGACACTCAACGCACTAAACAGTGCTGCAGACAGGCTAAACAGCCAGCGTGCTCAAGAAGACAAATGTCTAGCTCAAATATCATCAACAACAAGAATGCCAAATGAGAAGGCTCTCCCACCTTTTATAACGCTGGCCTCTCTCCAAATCCCTAACGTGGTCTCCCTCTCCTCCACGTGCTCCTCCTCAATTTGCGCAGAAGCTCCTAGAGGCTACGTGGGCCCCCTCCTCTACGTGGTGTTGGACCCCCATGGCTCCCCATAAGTTATAACGTTGTGCTACTAGGGAGATACTTTATTTTACTTAAGTGAGTTAGACCCCTCTTCTCACTTTTATTTATTAATAAACTATAGTTGGCAAAACTATACAAAAATCGAATATTCCAATTAGCTGTTGCTAATTAGGAATATTACAATTTGAGTCCACATATCTTCCTAGGAGATCTCCTAGTCACATCTTCTTGGTTTCCGGATGATAACCACCTCTTGACATGGTTGCACTTCATGATCTCTTCCTCTCTTTCTCCACATAGGTTCATTCCCTGGAACTTCCAATATCCAGTTCCTTGATTGTGTACAACCACCTCATATTTCATATGAGGACATAATTAATTTCATCTGTTAGTGGCAACATGTGCACCAGAAGAGATCCTCCTTCCATAGATCATACTTCTAAAGATAGAAGTCCATTACCTGCAACCATATGACATGACTTCACGGCATCCAGTGTCAGCATATAGATATATGTACCTCATCCTTTTCCTTTTGAGTCATCCTATAGTAATTTTACTAGAATGAATAACTTCATTCCCTTGACGTGCTTCATCAATATGTCATCATATCCTAATCCCAGAATTCTGTAACATAGAGTTCTCGATGAAACTTTTTGCTTTCTTTCTAGCCAATGAATTCATAGAGAACTCCATTAGAAAAATGTCAGCACCTATTTCCATATAGATTATTGAATGATGGCCCTGGATCTTGATGACTTCCTTCCAACAATGTCGATATCAGTGAGGATTCTAGGAGCTACTTCTTCAAGTGCTCCTTCCATGCTTCTATCATGATGCTATTAATATACACTGCTTCCTATCATACCATTTTACAACCAACATAAATCACTTAAAGAGGAAGATGATCTCAATCATAATAGAGATCTCTTGCTTCTTCTTTCTTAGATTTCTTTGCATCAGGTTCTTCCCTTTCATCTGTGACTTGGGCTTCTTCCTTTTTCCTCTTGTCCTTCCTAGATTTAGGACAATGCTTTTTATAATGCCCAAGTTCATTACATCTAAAGCATCGTACTTTGTCCATATTTCTTCTTTTACTTTGAGGACCAAATTTACCGAATCTTCCTTTCTTCCTGTACATGGCTGCAAAGGCTTGATTCCCTTCACTTGATCCTGTATCAGCTTTGGCTTTCAATCTTGTTTTCTCTATTTTACATAGAGACCATAGATCGTGGATTGGTGTTGCTTCGTTCTTCTCGTATAAGCTTGAAGTGAAGTTTTCCCATTCTTTCGGTAGAGCATTCAACACCACTGTAGTCATTTCATTATCAGACATTGCTTCTCTCAATTCCTGCAGTTGGTCTCTTATTTCAAAAATCCTCATAAAATATGAAGTGATTCCTTCCTCTCTTGACAATTTCATCTTGTATAGTTCTTGTCTCAGAGAGATTGCTTCTCCCGCAGTACTCATAGAGAATAGCTCCACCAGTTTTTCATATATTTCTTTTGCAATTTTCAGTTTTGATACATAAGGTATAAGTGAGTCCTTAATGGATTCTATGAGAATCCTCTGGGCTATGATTTCTCCTTTTATGTATTTGGCATGATCTGGGGCATCTTCTTTTGAGGGTTGAATTGTAGATCCTTCGATGTAGCCCATAACTTCGTCTTCAATTAACTTCAAATCTGTCCTCTTCTTCCATGCACTAAAGTTTGATGACCCAACCAATTTGTTGCTCTCTTTACAATAAGTCATTTTGACAGATTTAGATAAGGTCATAGATACTTACTTGAGTAGGATGACTTCCTCCTTCTAGCAACTTCCTTGATGATGAAGGTAGGAACTCCTTATTAGATTGAGTTCTCCAATGTAGATGATGGAATCTTAATGATAGAGGACGTCTTTAGAATGATGATGTCTTCAAAGGTGTTGGATATTGAAGGATGGAGCTTGATGATGTGTCTTTTTAACAATGTCTTCAATGTCATAAATCTTTGGTGGCAAAGATTATTTACTTGATTAGTGGATCCTTTGAAGAATCGTCCTTGCAAACTGATTTGACCTTTTAACCCAAACTTTGATCTTTGCTTCCTTGAGTGTCTTCTTGTCAAGTAGCCCTTGTATTCAACACCTTAGCTCTGAAACCATGTTGAGAATTAGGTAGGGCAGTGATTAAGTGATTAATTCAAATTCTCTTCTTGATAATTAATTTTGAGTTTACTTATTTTACTTATGTCTTCTCTTCTTAGCTTATTATGTCTTTCATCAAGTCAATTACCAAAAACACCGGAGACACAAATTTAGGCTCTTCGAGCCAAGGCCAAAACCTCTCCCTCTTGGAGAGGAAAACCTGCAAGAAATTCTTCTTATAGAATTTTAGATGACAAGTACCATGACCATGACTCAGACTCTTGACCCTTGTATGCCTCCAAGACCTTCTCTCTGCTTATTCCTTGACTTCTTGAGCTGATCCTTCTTTTCTGCACCGTCCAACACTGTTTTGCACCAGCCTTAGAGAGCTCGGTCTCTAGTCCTTGGTTTCTCCTTTAACTTGGATCCTTCTTGACTTCTAGATTTATACTCAAGACAATGCTATATACTTCTGTACCAATCCTTTGCATGCAGCCCTAGATTGGACTTCTAACACACTGTATAGATATCCTTTTATAGCAGTGTCCCTTCTTTCACTTATTGCAATCCTTTAACACAGTTCTATATCTGCACTTCAATGCACCCTAACAAAGTCATATATCCGCATTTCACAGTACCTTAACACAGTCATGTATCCACACTTCAAGCCAGCTCTTCTTTGTACTTAACCACAGTCTTATTTACGCTCCTTGACACAGTCTCTTTCTTTACTTGAACGCAGTCTTACTTTGCACTTATTGCAGATAGGTTAGATCACAGAGATCTTAGACTTTGACCAAAGATATGTCTTCAAATAAAACACAGATATATTCTCCTCTTCTCGCACTTTTTCTCTGTGTTGTAGCTCGCACTAAATCAAATTGTAATTCGCAAGTTCCTTTAAATAGTTGAACATGTGTGTAAATAAGTCAACCTGTTCTTTAACTTTAAGGTCGAATTGAAGAAGGGTTATAGGCCGACTTGTACAAAGTATTTTCCAGCGAGATAAAGGTTGACTTGAAGGATTTTCCAATGCTGATCTTGATCATCATTTGTGCCATGTCTTCAAGCGTGATTGGCAAGGTCTCGAGGCATACAAGTGTGACTTGACTCTTCATAAACATGACTCTTTAATTTGTACATTTATGACCAGAAGACAAATCCCTAATAGATATCAAGAAGAAGTCTATTGACCTATAATAAAACCTTGCTCATGAAACCCATGAAGCAAGCATACCAAAAATATATTTTATTATCTTTGTCTTCTACATTACATAAATACATAATTACATAGTCAATATGAAGACCGATCCTAGTTACATTTTCCAACACATCTCTGGGGATCCATGGAGTGCTGTCTACTGCCGTGGAAGCCCATGGCTGTCTACACACACCCTACATTTGCCAATGTAGCTCTCTGGAGAGTTAGGACCCCGTATAGGGAGACCAAACCCAAAATGGACACCACTTGCAATCCTGCATAAGATCCAATGCGTCCCCTAGCCCTCCAGCACCTCAAGTCATTGAAGTAATCAGGGAAAAGAGCTTACAAGCCATGGACAACAAGTGGACACTTCATAATGTCATGCCCTTCCATAGTGGGCTTTGGAATATGCTAATGTCCCCAGGCTCCAAAGAGGGTTAACCAAGTACCTTATTAGGTGTTTTCTACCTTTAGGGGGATAGTATGTCCAAGGTATGTCCTTCAAGTGGTGGTGGAAATTGAAAAATAGGTGAATGTAATAGGGAATGAGAGGGGCAATCCTGGGCAACATATCGGGGTACAAGGGTAGCTAGAAAAAGGGAAGCCCACACTTGGATATATAATGTATAGGAGGGAGAAATCGTGGTACATGAGGTGCCCTGACCTTGAATTTTTCCATGCTTCTTTATATGCCTTTTCCTTTTTATGATTTTTCCTTTATTAACTGCTCGAGGCTCAAAGGATAATTGCATGATGTGTAAGATATAGCAGTGGATGCCCCCCTTTAAGGTAAGGTGGTTCATTTCCCTCCCGGGGTTGGGACAATCATGGGTTCCTGAATGGTGAAGAAGGCTCATCTAGGGCCTATGGAACCAGGGTGATGGCCATGAGTATGGGGTAGAGCTCATGCATTGACTTTTGCCCACGTGCTAAATATATTTTTCCTAACCATCTTTTGCATCTTGTGGTACATTTTCGTGTTGAATGTGGCCAATTATGTTTTTACTTTTTCTTTGCAGCTACATCAACCTTTGGGGCATCGTTCCAAAGCCTGACCCAAGGTGTCGGAAAGGGAAAGGGGAGGCTAATTGTTAAAATTGGACAACTAGGTCCAAACTCCATGTTGTGATGCTCAGATGAAGACACCAATATTTTTATTGGGTTCCTCTTTCAGAGAGGTGCAAGATTGATCTAAAGATCATCTTGATCCGATGAGCAGAACATTTATTTTGAATTTATTTTTAATACTTTCGAAATATGTGCATGTCGGCCTTAAGGTTTTACACCCCCTGCAAATGTGTCACACACCCTCAGTGATTGATATAAATAGAGTCAACGTTGGAGGACATTTCAATCATCTCATCACACATACTTCTCTCTCCACTTCTGATTTGTTCGAGCTACTTGTAGGCAATCTGCGGTTCACACGTGGGAGAAGGACAAAAATATTTTCTGCTGCAGCTAGGGTTTCTACCGCAGATTTGACCAGCGTTGACTTTGGTCAACGCATGGTCAAAAGGAGTTCAATTTTGGCATAGAATTCGATTTATGCAGTTCGTACATTTTGGCACAAAAACTGAGGTGAAAGGTTGACCGTAGACTGTTCTGCGTTGACTTTTTTGGGCAGCGTCGAATTTTCTGGGGTTGACTTTGAGTTGACCGTTTGGCTGTTTTGAGGGTTGTTGTGACACATTCTGGGTTGGCTGACCAAGGAGACTTTGCTGGTTGAAGCATCCTGTTGATCGCCGTAACACACCAACAAATATATATTTTTCTGGCTTGTCTTCTGTTGATCCACTGGTATGTTCTATCAACATTTTACTTAATGATTTATGTGATTGTTGTCTAGTATTGAAGAGAAAGTAAAGTTGCATCAAGCATAGAACATCTACATAAATTTACATGGTGTCAGAGGTGAGGTGAAGACAAGCCCTAATTTGTAGCAATCACCGAAGAAGAAAATGGGTTCCACAAACTATGGCTTCAAAGAGGATGACAAATTGACTGGGAAGGATGACTTCCATTCTTGGAAGATGATATTGGATCTTAAATTGGAAGACCAAGATGTCATGGACTATGTGCAGGGTAAAATCCAATAACCTCCATCCACTGCTACAGCTGTTGCCAAAACAAAGTACAAGAAGGGGGAGATCAAAGCAAAGCTGATGATCAGGGAATCCATTCATAAGAGTCTGGTGGCCTACATCTCTGAGCTAGGCACATCCAAAGAGATGTATGATAAGTTGGTCCTCATGTTCAAGGCCAACAATGCAAATCAAGTACTATTCTTCAAGAATCAATTGGAGAATCCGGAGAAAGGCAGGGATGAGTCTGTTCAATCATACTTTCTAAAGCTGACCAAGATCAAGAACAATCTGTTGGCTATTGGGGAGACAATCGCTGATCGAGAGATGGTACTCACCGCACTTGGAGGGCTCCCATCCGAATGGCATGTGTTCAACACTACCATTCTAAATAATAATGTGATACCTGACTTTGACGAAGTACTATCGAGATGCGTTCAATAAGAGACAAGAATGAAGGAGTATGGAACTGAAGGAAATGCTGCCTGTCATTCTAGAAAGAAGAACTTTGGTGGTCCAAAGAACAAAGGAAAAGCAGGGGCCCAAGGAAAGAAGGGCAAGTGTTTCACTTTTCATAGGGCAGGTCACTATGCTAGAGAATGTCCTTTCAAGAAGGATTCTCTGGATGGTGATGACAACAACAACAACCGGAGGAATGGCAATCAAAGGAACAACAGGTTCAAGGGAAAGAGGAAAGCTCTCTCCGGCGGAAATGATCAACCTTTCAAAATGTCAAGAAACTCCAGGTATGAGGAATCAAATGTTGTTGATAAAAGAAATGAATACATTCTTGTATCTGCCCTCTTTGTTGCATCTCCACCCGACACTATGGATGTCTGGTTGATAGATAGTGGTGCCTCAAGGCACATCACTGGGTTCAAGGAAGCACTCTCTGATATGGTTGAGAAGGATACTAATCTGTAAATTATCCTTGGAAATAATGCCACATATCCCGTGAAAGGGACAGGGACTATGACCCTCGAGTTGTCTCAAGGTCAAGTCCTCCACTTGCAGGATGTACTCTATGTACCTAATTTGAAGAAGAACCTTGTGTCTATATCGGCCATGGAAGACAAAGGTTTCAATGTGGCATTCACTGATGGAAAGGTGCGCATGTGGAAGAAGAGCTTCAAGGAAGCTATCACGATTGGGTTTAGAGTTGATACACTCTACCAGGTTGGAGGAAGTCCACTGGGAGCGATGACATGTGATACTATCCGACAGACTGAACTATGGCACCGGAGGTTTGGAGACCTTCACTACAAGGCCCTTCCCGAAGCAAGGAAGGTGGTGACAGGGATGCCCGAGTTTTTAAATAATCATGAAGGTGTATGTAAGGGTTGTGCCGAAGGAAAGCATACAAGGGGACCTTTCTCCTCAAGTGTCACAAAGACAACTGATGTCTTACAATTGATCCATTCTGATATATCTGGTATGTTGCCCGTGACATCCTTGGGAGGATGTTCTTATTATATGACGTTCACAGATGACTTCTCTCACAAAACCTGGATATACTTCTTAAAGAAGAAGGATGAGGCCTTCATGTGGTTCCGTACCTTCAAAGCCTTGGTGGAAAATATGACTGGGAAGAAGATCAAGATTTTGAGAACTGATAATGGCACTGAATATGAGACAAACGAGTTCAAGGACTTTTGCAGAGAAGCTGGCATCAAGAGGGAGAGCACAACTGTGTATACTCCTGAGCAAAATGGTGTTGCTGAACAAAAGAACAGGACCATTGTGGAAGCTGCCTGTGCCATGCTATCTGACCAAGGTCTACTGGATTTTCTGTGGGGAGAAGCTGCAAACACTGCTGTGTACATACAAAACTGATGCCCGCATTCTGCTCTAGACTCCAAAACTCCCGAAGAGGTTTTCTCTGGTAAGAAACCTGACGTCTCACATTTTAGAGTTTTTGGATGTCTTGTTTATTTTCATGTGCCGAAAGAAAAGAGGAGCAAGCTGGATGCTTCTGGGAAGAAAGGAATGTTTGAGGGCTACAGTGAAACTTCGAAGGCCTATAGAGTCTATGTGCCTGGTCAAAGGGAAGTGGAGATATGCCACGATGTCACCTTTGAAGAAGATGCATCCCTGAGGAAAGTAGTCAATCTTCTGAGATCTGAGGAAGATCATGAAGCAAGGCTTGGAAATCAAGAGGAACCGAAGGATGAGACGATGCCTGATGTTGAAGGACCGATGGACCCGATTGATCCACCTCCTTCACTGGGAAAGAGACCATCATGGCTCAGGGACACTCTCGAGGATGTTGAGGGTCATGCGGCCCCAAGGGGGACATTCCACGAAAGCAAGAAGTCGAGTAGATACCAAGGGTATCTAGCGACCATGGTCTTATTGTACAATCGACACGGATCTTTTGAGGAAGCGTAAAGCATCAAGGCCGTAAAGCATAAGTCTGGAAGGATGCTATGCACGAAGAGTATGAGTCCATAATGAAGAATGATGTATGGGATGTGGTTCCAAGACCGAAGGACAAAGCAGTTGTCACCTCGAAATGGCTCTACAAGATCAAGCATGGATCTGATGGAAGTGCTGAAAAGTTCAAGGCAAGATTCATTGCCCGTGGCTTCTCTCAAAAGGAAGGCATAGACTATGATGGCATATTTGCACCTGTGGCCCGATATACCACCATTCGATCTATTATAGCCATTGCTGCTATGCAAGGATGGAGTCTCCATTAGATGGATGTGAAGACCGCATTTCTGCATGGTGCGATAAAGGAAGAGGTATATGTGGAGCAACCTCTGGGGTTCGAAGTCCAGGATCAGGACACCCATGTCTGCAGGTTGAAGAAAGCCCTCTATGGGCTGAAGCAAGCACCCAGAGCTTGGTATGAGAGGATAGATAGCTACCTGATGAAGCTGAGCTTCACTCGTAGTAATGCTGATCTGAACCTTTACTTCAAGGTTGTCAAGGAGAAGCCTCTCATTCTGGTGCTGTATGTGGATGACCTCTTCTTGACAGGTGCTGACCCTCTCGTTCATCAGTGCAAGAGGGAGCTTGCTGCTGAGTTCAAGATGAAGGACCTAGGACTGATGCTCTATTTCCTAGGCCTAGAGGTCTGGCAGAGACCTGGTGAGATTTTCCTTTCTGAAGGAAAATACATTGTGAAGCTTCTAGAAAGATTTAGTATGGTGGATTGCAAGTCCGTGTCGACACCAATGAAGCTCAACTTCAAGAAGTTGAGTGGCAGCGCTGCTGGGCCCGTATTGGCAAATCCTACTGAGTATCGTCAACTCGTAGGGGCCCTGATGTTCTTAGTGAACACCCGTCCAGATATATGTTTTGCAGTGAACACTTTGAGTCAATAGATGGTTGAGCCTCATCACTTTCACTGGGTTGGTGCCAAGAATCTTCGGAGATATCTTCAGGGCACAATAAACCATGGGCTGAGATACACTGCCGGGAACATGACACTCCTTAGATATACTGATGTCGATTGGGCTGGCAGTGTGGTGGATCGTAAGAGCACATCTGGATGCTGCTTCAATCTTTGTCCTGCTTTGATATCATGGATGAGCAAGAAGCAGAAGTCGGTGGCTTTGAGCACCGCAGAGGTCGAATACATTGTAGCGAGTATGGCTTGTTGTGAAGCAGTTTGGTTGCGAAAGCTCTTTAGTGAGTTGTTCAGACATGTGCTAGATACCACCGTGATACTTTGTGATAACCAGAGTGGGATTCGCTTGTCCGAGAATCTAGTGTTCCACGATCGATCCAAGCATATTCATATCAGGTACCACTTTATCCGAGATATGGTATAGCGAGGCGCCGTAAGGCTCGATCATATAGGAACTGATGAGCATATCGCTAATATTCTCACAAAGCCCCTAGGGAAGGTCAAGTTCCTAACCTTCCGTGAGAGTCTTGGTATCATGGAACGACACTATGATGTGGGTCCTGTTGGACGATGAGCTCTGGGAGCTCTAGGGGGCTTTGGGGATAGCTTCTCAGAGCTATAAGCAACCACAGGGCTAGGATTGCCGAACCTTGTTGGTGTGCTTGGGCCCCATCATTGTGATTATTGAGTTGGTTCACCTCTCATTATCTGTGCCCCGTATGCATCCTACCCCTTGAGTTCAGGGCTCATGGGAAGTACCTCTCATTTGGCCAATGAGGTGGGAAAAGCTAGAGACTAGTAGCAAAGACTGATGGACGCATCAGATATTGCCGTACTCTCTATCTAGGATAGCACGATCAAACCACTTGATTTGGGATCAAGTATAGTGAGGTTTCGGACCTCCAACTGACTTCGGGTCAGGTAAACCAACTTTGGGTTGGTATGAGATTCTTTGTGAGCCCTATAGAGGTTTCGGACCTCTGGGCTGAATCTGTCAGCCGAGAATGATGTCTTTGTGACTGACCCACTTCTGTTCTAAAATAAAGAGGCCAGCAAAGCAAGTTATGGTGGGATGACGCACGATGTTTGATTGCACAGGTGGATGGAGTTCTCCCTAGTTGAGAGGGAGTGTTAAAATTGGACAACTAGGTCCAAACTCCATGTTGTGATGCTCAGATGAAGACACCAATATTTTTATTGGGTTCCTCTTTCAGAGAGGTGCAAGATTGATCTAAAGATCATCTTGATTCGATGAGCAGATATTTATTTTGAATTTATTTTTAATACTTTCAAAATATGTGCAGGTCGGCCTTAAGGTTTTACACCCCCAGCAAATGTGTCACACACCCTCAGTGATTGATATAAATAGAGTCAACGTTGGAGGACATTTCAATCATCTCATCACACATACTTCTCTCTCCACTTCTGATTTGTTCGAGCTACTTGGAGGCAATCTGCGGTTCACACGTGGGAGAAGGACGAAAATATTTTCTGCTGCAGCTAGGGTTTCTACCGCAGATTTGACCAGGGTTGACTTTAGTCAACGCATGGTCAAAAGGAGCTGAATTTTGGCATAAATTTCGATTTATGCAGTCTGTACATTTAGGCACAAAAACCAAGGTCAAAGGTTGACCGTAGATTGTGCTGCGTTGACTTTTACTTGTGGTTGTTCTGCATTGACTTTTTTGGGCAGCATTGACTTTTCTGGGGTTGACTTTGAGTTGACCGTTTCGCTGTTTTGAGGGTTGTTGTGACACATTCTGGGTTGGTTGACCAAGGAGACTTTGCTGGTTGAAGCATCCTGCTGATTGCCGTAACACACCAACAAATATATAGTTTTTTGGCTTGTCTTCTGTTGATCCACTGGTATGTTCTATCAGCATTTTACTTAATGATTTATGTGATTGTTGTCTGTAGAAATTTGCTGAATAATGATTAATTATCCACCGAGACTATCCTGATCACATATCAATTCGAATTCATATGCAACACATAATCTCTTCCACTCAGATCATCACACATGTGGAAATAAAACAAGCGATAACACATCAATTCATCATACACATTAACACAGTATGTATGGGGAAAGCTTATAGCTGAAAACCCCGCAGCTATTGTGTATATTATAATGGAGAAATCATGTAACAAACTTAGTACAATACTCCTCACAAGTACTCAGTACTTTCTCATAAAGTCACACACAATCTAGCTCAGTTTTGAACAGGTTACTGGTTCAAAACTCACCGCCAATTGCCTTGCCTCTATTGCGCAATCCAGGCCTGTCTATATAGAGATCCAAGGTTCGAATCTCCTTTGCTTGACAGTGCAATCATCATGGGAAATTCCTCCAAGTGTGGTGCAAATCTCATGCACAACTGATGTCGCCACTGATAGCTAACTCCACCCTTTCATCTACCTCTTTCACTGGTCTCCACTGAACTGATCATGCACTGTAGTGAACCGATGTGTTCTTGAGTTGAATAATGAGTTACTAATTAATGAATTAAATAATATTTAATTCACTCCACTCATAACTAATTGATTAGCTAGTTAAACTAATCTCAACTAGTTCAACTAAAATAAACAGAACACAACTCCACTAGCCGTCTCATTAACTCCACCAAACTTCTGCCACTGAAGTCCTAACTGAAGTCAACCATGCATGATGCCATCAAACCCTTGGGAATAGCGTAATTCCTCTGTCAGATGCATACCGGCGTCAACTGGCACCAAGAGAGTAACCGGTGCTTAGAGTCCAAACAGATATTAAGGCAAATAATATTTGACTTCCCTATTTTAAGGAGAGGCAGCTCTAAAAACAGACTTTGACCATAGGTCCAAAAATAGAGGTCCATCTATTATCAACATGACTAATACCTTAAGAATAACATATCGCAACTTCGACCATGCTCCATATGTCTAAAAATAGACTTTGCGCCAGAATTTGCCTGCGGGCCCACTTAGTGAAGGCGACTTCATTTCACTAAGCTCCATCATCTTGCTGCATTTTCAACATTGTCTAGTATTGAAGAGAAAGTAAAGTTGCATCAAGCATAGAACATCTACTTCCGGGGCATCGTTCCAAGCCTGACCCAAATATATATTTTTCTGGCTTGTCTTCTGTTGATCCACTGGTATGTTCTATCAGCATTTTACTTAATGATTTATGTGATTGCTGTCTAGTATTGAAGAGAAAGTAAAGTTGCATCAAGCATAGAACATCAACCTCCGGGGCATCATTCCAAGCCTGACCCAAGGTGTCGGAAAGGGAAAGGGGAGGCTAACCCTATGTGGACCCAGGGTGGAAAGATGATGGATGGGGTTATAATAAATGGAAGAGGAGTGATATATGTGGATGGGGAAGTGGGATCACGCAACAAAAATCGAGGTTTCCCATGTAGTACCAACCTAAAATCCAATGGTCAGTAAAGGAGATCCCACGGGACTAAGATCCAAGGGTAACATCCAAAAGAGGTATAGGGGACAAAAGCACAAACTTATCCCACTCTTTCCGCCAAATCCCCTGATTAATCCATGCCCATAAGTGTCCATGATAAGCAAACTCAATACTCAATTACCAAATGACAAGGGATACCTTTAGGTTCGGGAGGCCCACCTTCAAACATGCGATCATGACAGATGGGTGAGGGACCACATGGCTGGCTCAGGTGGTGGAGAAATGGCTCAATGAGCTAGTTTGTGGCTGCCGGCTGAGGACCATCCTGGAGAAATTTTTTCTCCTTGGGATATTACCCACAAAGAGGTGGGTAACAGTTCCATTATTCTATTTTGATCACTTATGAACGTCAATAAGATTTCTTTCTTTGTGTCTTTCTTAATATCAAATGTCTGGTACCTTTTCCCTACAGCATTCTTGCGTGGGTGCTGACTACTCTTTTCGAAGTGAACAATGTTGCTACTGAGGATGGGTTATTCATGTCATTTGATTTGCTCGAATGGAGTGGAGGAGATTGGAGATGCAACTTTTAGTATGACCAATGTGCAGACTCATGCATTTACATAGTGGCAACCTTTTTGAACGAAAGGTAATTTAATGAATTTTATACAATTACAAATATCTTTGGGTCTCATAAAAGAAAATGTCCCATACTGAATTTGTTTTTTAGTATCTTTAGCCATTATTGATACTCGTTGGTAGGGCTCGATACCGTAATTGTGATTTTCAAAGACATAAGTTCATTTCTGCAGATTTTAATATTTTAAAGAGGACTATTTTCCTACAAAGATCGTGAATATTGAATTATTTTTTATTTCCCAAGGAAAACCTTGCTGGGAGTCCTTTGGGCACCTCTGTATATTTCATGGATTGTACCCTATGTAAATCCATTGCCACTAACTACGAGCCTTGACTTGGTAGAGACATCGGGTGAGTCACACAACAGAAGCAGCCAGCCAGAAACCAATTTCGAACACTTATTTCTTCTGTAAATCTGGAATTTCTTGTTTAAATCATTATATACAGATTTACTGATCTACCCTGAGACCTTCTGCATGAAGCTTACCCTCAATGACTTGAACTAGCCTGCCGGGATAGTTTGGATGTTGAATTATATAAGACTGATAAGGTCTGTTTCTTTTTTCTCTCTATTTAAAAGAGATGTTTCACATTGACATATGAACTAAGAGTTATAATTAAGAAATACTTTTATCTGAAAACCAATTTTCTTGAAGAATGAACTCAGAATGTTTCCTATAATTTTATTCATCGGCCTTTGCATATTTTGTTCAGATATTTCACCTGTCCTGTAGAGGGCATTAGGCTAGCTGTTTAAATTGAAAAAAGAGATAATTTGTCCCAAGTGTTTTGTTTCTTAGATACAGAACTCAATATGTATAAGGGCTTGTATTTAGTTGCCTGTGTTTAAGGGAATTATATTCGAAACTGCAAACTAGGAATCTTTAGCATATTTTCAGTCGACTAGTAATGTTTCCATTCATTATCAAGGACATCTATGGAAGCACCTGAATATTGTAGTACAGTTTTCTCAAACTTTTTAACTAAAACTTTTTTGGTTTTAAATAATTATTTCCACCTCTTGTCATTTTTTGTTGGTTATATTTTCGATGTCTGTGCACTGAGGTGGTTGTAAGTGTAGTAATAATAAGATATTTTTAGGTGACATGGTCCAAACATTCGTTCCCATGATTGGCTCCTGCATGAACATATCGGGCATTTTTTACAAATGGATGCTCACTTATATTTATCACTAACTCAGCCTTTTATTATTCTCAAATAATACGGAACTGTTGCAACTGTTGGCAGTCCATGGGAAGAAGGCATCTACGAGGATTCAATGGAGAAGAATGCATTGGGAGCCATGACCTTGAATGGATTTCTATCTGCGGTAAACATGCATATGCTATGATTATAGATTTTATTTGATTGGTTATGGTTTTCAGGTTCGCTATGTTGCAAGTCAAATATAATTCTCGTTTCCAGAAGTTCTTTTTACGAATGACATGCTCTTTCTAGAAATATTTTTTGAAGTGGCTTCTTCTGGAAGGATGTGTATATATATAAAATGCAAGCCTGGGATCCTAAATGCTTTGGTATACACTTGCAGTACAAAATGCTTACTTCTTGCATGCTATGTTGATGTAATATTAGATATTACTGCTTCCCTTGCTAGATGTACATTTGTCTAAGGCATTTCCAATTTCATGAGGATTGATGGAAGTAACATGGCAGCAAACTTGAGGTTTTTAGTGTTCGCCATTGTGATGAAAACCTTTTACATACATATTTTTCTCTTGTATATTGTGGAATTAGGAACTTTGTGGTAATTATCTGCCCTCTTTTGTGCATTTTAATGTAATTTGCTCTAAAGGTGCATGAGATTTTCAATAGCGGGAAAATGATGCAAATTGTGATTTCAATTTTCAATGCAGACCTGCTAGATCATATTCTTTGGTAAACTGATTTTATGCGATCCTTCTTTAATAAAAGATATCGTATCCCTTGCTGATTGTGCATGCATCCAAGGTTTTACAGAAACTAGGAGCAGAATTCGAAGCAAGGATGATGGTAAAATTGAAATCAAATGAAAGTTTGAGAACTTCTTTCAATAGAAGTATAAGAAGGGTATCCATATATCTGAAATAGCGAAGGTGTTGTCTTCTAAGGTCTTCCCTTAACATAAGGATAATATACATTTGTGAGCTACAAGTGGGAAAGGTACTCACCTTAATTAGAAGGTAAAAAGATGGCATGGTTGTCCCTCACTTTTACCTTAGGTATGCAAAACGTTTCAAAGTAGGGAATGCTACTTATTATATTTTTGCAAGGAAAACCCTTTGTGGAAATTCAAGGGTTGCTTGCCCACATTTGTGGATGGCATCCCTTGAAAACTTAGTGGCATATACTAGTAGGGTTATTTGAATGAGGTTCTTTTTAGCATAACACTAGTGACAACCTGTTAATCTAACCCCACGGGCTAAAAATGTTGGAATGTATTGTCTGACTATTAAGCACATAAGTGATAGTAGTATTGTTGGTACCTTGTTAACTGAATTATGCTTACAAGTGGAAAACATGTCACAAAGCGTTTGACATGGTTTTGAGAGAGGTTATCATTCTAGAGATTTTGTAACATTAGCGTCTAAGAGACCTTATTGGTGGCTATGATTGTGTCATATTAGTTGGTTTTTCCTTGTATTTGTATGGCACACAAGCTGTCTGATTCCATCCATAGTACCGTTGGAGTTAGCTAGGTGTCGCCCCCTCTCCTAGACCCTATTATGATCTATACTAAGAAGCTGGAATCTTTCCTTTGCAAGCATATTCAAGATGGAGATGGTTGCTTCCTACTTGAAGGATTGATTTCCGTGGTTGTCTTTGCTGATGTCTTGAACTTGTTGGTCCCCATACATGAGGCTTACAAGCACAAATTGATGCTTTCCCAGTTTTGCGACCTTTGATAGCTTATGTTCAACTTGGTTAATGCCATGGTTATGATCTTCAATATGTCGAAGAGCTTTCTCTCTCACTTCCATTTCTACTTCCTAAGGGAAGAGACTGAGAGCATGACAGCATATACCTATTTGAGGGTCTAGTTTGTGGGGCCTCATTTGTTTTGAGTTTCTCACCCTCCTTGAGTGACATTGTTTCTAGATATACTTTCATGTTCATTAAGGACTATTCTAGGAAAACTTGGATGTTCTTCACAAAGACCAAGGATAAGGTCTTTAGTTGGTTTTGGGAGTTTAAGGCCCAAGTGGATAAGTAGACATGCAAGAGGATTAGGGTCTTGAGGTTGCGCAATGGGGGTGGGTACACCTCTGACGACTTCAAGAACTTTTACACGAAGGTAGGAATTAAGAGGGAGGTGACAATCTTATGCAACTCTAAGCAAAATGGAGTTGTCGAGAGAAAGGATTGATCCAACGGCTACTTTGCCAAAGCAATGATACAAGACCAGGAATTTCCCATGTTTATTTGGTCAGATGTGTGTTACACAATAATATATGTGCAAAACACGAGTCCTCATAGGATATTGGTGGACAAGACCCTAGAGGAGCCATTCATTGGGGTGAAGCTAAAGATAGGACATTTAAGGCTCTTTGGTTGTCCAATATACATCCATGTGTTTGTGGAGCCTTTAGGCGAGATGGGGATATTTGTTGGATATAATGGGACTGTTGCCTCAAAATCTAGTAGGTCTTGTAAGGGTAGCTCACAAGACAAGAACTAGAACCAGGGACAACAATGTGAGGTGTGGCCCACTATCACCAAAACCACTACCTCCTGCTCTTTAGCAGACTTTCACCACAAGGGAGGCTTCCCTATATTATGTCACCTAAGGGCAATGCACATTCTCTAAGAGGCCTAGTTAGGGCACAAGATGACCTAGGGTTAAAGAATAAACAATGTCAATAGGCTTATCTAGGATCACAGGTCCAAGTAAAGGCTTACAATAGATGTATGCTTTTAATTTGTGGCACAAGAAAACCTTCAACAAGCCTCAGGTAAAAGCCTAGTGTTGGAGAATGCAGTAGGGCAACTATTAATTCAAATTCTCCTTAACCTTAATAATTGTTTGTGAAATTTATTTATTTTCTTGTGCATCCTTATTAGATATTTTCATCAAACAATTATTAGGTGCAAAAACAATAAAGGCAATGGATACAAAAATTAGGCTCCAAGCTAGGGAAAAACCCATAACATCACTTCTCTTCTTATAGAATATGCTTCAAATGAGAAACCCAAGACCCAAACCCTAGACCGAGTCCACCTCCAAGCACCAAGTCAACCCTCCAAGAAGCTCATCCAATCAGGTCAGAAATCAACCGAGATAACATAATAGTAAACAATCCTACTTCAACCAACTTCCTGGTTCAACTTCGGCCCCCAACCCCCTATGGCAGCTGCAGGAACCCTAATTCTGGTACGTGTTAGCTCTTCAAGAAGACTTTCCTCAAACAAGCCAAGGTCTCCAAAGTTAAACTACATCAAAACAAAGTATTCGACTCTCCTGCAACTTGGATCTGCAATTCGAACTTGCAATTTTTGGCTTCCCTTGAAGCTGCAGAAACCCTTACCTTCTCACGTGTGAGAGAATAATGCCCAAAAACAAAATTTCTTCGTTCTTCTTGAGATCTTCTTGCCTTCTAGACCTTCACACTTGCTTCCTTGATGCTGCCAACTTCAGATCAAACTTCTTGATGAGAGAGATCGAATTGGTAATTAAATGAGGTTGACACTGCTTCTATTTGTAGACATATGAGGGGTTTGAAATCCTTCTTTTAGGCCAAATTGTCATTTCCTGGGCTGACTTATGCTTGGAGGTTTTTGGGACTTTCTAGACTCAAAATCAATATCTTTTTCATGTTACATCTTGCCCGATAGGGTCTTATACAAATGATAAAGACTCTTGACTCAAGAAAAATATTCTTCGTCATGAAAAACCCTAGAAGCATGAAGAACAAGCTTGATCTAGACGACCATCAAAATGGAGCATGAAGCCCATGCTTAAAAATATTTTTTCTTTCTTTTTCTTGTAACATAAGATATACATAATGATTTGACTACATTGACAATTATGAAGTCTGAAACTAGTTACATTTTCCAACACCTAGGACAAACTAGGGCTTTTCTAGGGAACAATTTACCTAGGGCAAAGGCGTCAACACTAAAATGGAGAAATTAGCCCCGGGAAAAGGTTGATTTTGAGGCAACTACCTCACAACGAAGTGTTGATTTCCTTAACAGGGCAACGTGGTCAACCCTAGCTGAAATTGATGCCCTAACCCTAGCTAGTGGCTTTTTTCAAGAGGCTGAAATTTCATGTTTGGAGAAGAAGAATGTGTTTTGAAGTTGAATTTAGGTATGATTAGCAATATGACGAAGGCGAGTGCCTTGACCTTGGGTGATAGAGTCTATGGGATTTCTAACTTAGGAGAAAACAACTAAAACCTAGCAAGGAGTAAGGGAGATTTGAAACCTTAGGTTTCAAACCCTAGCTATAATTTTTGTGAGGGAGCAAAGTTAATAAGGAGAGCTAGTTCAAAGGTTCATTGATGGGATTGTCATACAAATTTTACAAGTGGGTAATGCATGCAATACTACTACCAAGATTCCATAGAATAATTTTCAACAATAACTAGCATATAGAAACCTTAGATAATTAATCATTCCATACAATCGCCACAAAATACAAAGATTTATTGAATGCAATGAACATTTGCAAGATAAAATGCATGAATCAATCCTTTATTGCTCCAAAATGACATTTCCAAAGCCAAAGAATAGCTCCATAAGCAAAAACCCTCAATAGATCACATCTCCCCAAGATATGAGATACAATTTAGCGAGGCCGAATTAGATCACAAGTCATGATAAAAATGAAATGAGGCAAAACTCTATTTATATGAGTTTTAACTCTCCCATTTTAACCTAATGAAGCCCCTGATATCAAGTTTGACAACAAAAGACATTGCTTACAAGATAACCCATTAGCTAACGACAAAATAAGCCAAATTAGGCTACATGTGTGAGTCGTAGCCTCTTAAATTGTTGGCATATTTCCCATGGGCTCAAAATGCCATGCCAAACGATGCTAAGGTGACCAAATGTGTTTAGATTCCTGAATGATGCAAAATTTGAGGGTGACCCTCAAATCCACCTTAATTTCTCTTGTGGGGTCCCAAGTTCCAGCTGTGGTTCGATCAAGTGGCTCCCATGGGTCTCCAATTGTTAAATAAGGCCTCCTCCTTTTGGTGGAACAAGACCATCCTCATCTCGACTATAAATCAACTCTTGCCTATCTGGTTGTGTCAAGACCAACTTGGGGGCATACTCTGTTTGAAGAGTTGTATCACATGTCATAGCCCCCAATGGACTTCCTCCAACCTGGTAGAGTGTATGAACTCTAAAACCAATAGAAAGAGCTTCCTTTAAGTTCTTCTTCCAGATAAGTACCTTTCCATCAATGAATGCCACCTTGAACCCTTTGTCTTCCATTGCCGAAATGGACACAAGGTTCTTCTTCAAATTAGGTCCATACAACACATCTTGTAATCGGATGACTTGACCTTGAGATAAATGGAGGGTCACTGTCCCTGTCCCTTTCACGGGATAGGTGGCATTACTCCAAGGATAATTTCCAGATTAGTATCCTTCTCAATCAAATTAGAAAGGGCTTCTTTATAACTAGTGAGGTGCCTTGAAGCACCATTATCAATTAACTAGACATCCAGGGTATCAGGTGGAGATGCAGTAGAGAGGGCAAATACAAGAATAAAATCATTTCTCTTATTATCGACAACATTAGACTCATCGTACCTGGAATTTATTGACCTCTTAAAAGGTTGCCCATGTCCATTACGATCAGAGGGAGCCTTCCTTTTTCCTTGGAACCCGTTGTTCCTGCCATTCCTTCTCGAGTTGTTGTTGTCATCATCCCTAGGAGAGTCCCTTCTATTAGGGCACTCTCTTGCATAGTGACCAGTCTTGTTACAAGTGTGACATCTTCCCTTCCTTCCTTTGGGCCCCGCTCTACCATGGTTTTGATTTCTTGGGCCACCATGGTTCTTCTTCTTTGCATGAGCGACGAAGGCAGTAGGGTCACTTCCATTACTATTAGAGGCATACTCCATCATTCTTGTTTCCTCTTGAGTGCATCTCGTCAATATTTCATCAAAATCAAGAATCACATTATTATTGAGAATAATGGTATTGAATACATGCCAATCACGGGGGAGACCTCCAAGTGCAATAAGAACCATCTCTTGATTAGATATTGCTTCCCCAATAGCTAGGAGGTTATTCCTGATTTCAGTGAGCCTCATAAAATAGGATTGAATAGATTCATCCTCACCCTTCTTGATATTCTTCAATTGATTCTAGAAGAAGAGGATTTGATTAGCATTGATAGCCCTGAACATGCTCACCAGCTTATCATACATCTCCTCAGAAATGTAAGCAACCAAGTGCTTATGAATAGAATCCTGGATAATCATCTTCTCTTTGATTTCCCCTTTTCTATACTTCGTCTTCGTAGCAACAATTGCATTTGATGGAGGCTCTTGAATATTTCCCTGTACATAGTCCATGGCATCTTGATTTTCTAGCGCCAAATCCAAGGACATCTTCCATGCATGATAATCAGAGTTATCAGTCAATTTATCATCAGCCTTGAAACCCTTGTAGGTTGAGGAGGTCTTTTGTCCTTGATAGGATTTCTTCCTTCAGAGATAGCTTCTAACACTAGCTTGGACTCTTGGACTTTGTCTTCACCTCAGCTCTGATACCATGTTAAATTAAGATAAAAATGGTGTTCTATGCTTGATTCACTTTTACTTCGATCTTTCATTGGCCCAATACAAGATAGCAATCACATAAAATTAAAAGTAAAATGCTAATAGAACACAATAATAGATCAATAGAAGACAAGCCAAATATAGATCAGATTTACAATTCCTTATGTCTAGCAAAGATACGAGATATTGTTGCGTTACGACGGTCAGCAGGATGCTTCAACCACCAAAGTCTTTCTCGGTCAGCCAACACTTTTATGTGTCACACCCACAACCCTCAAAGACAGCTCATCACAAGTCAAACTAGGGACAACGCAGAAAAGTCAACGCAACAAACTAGGGCTTCAGTCAAACAACCCTAAATTCCTCTATTTTAGTGCCCAACTGTATGCCCTCCTAAAATTGGAATTTCTACAGAAGATTGAGGTCAAATGACCAAGGGTTGACCACGATCAACGTTGGTCAACGCTGCAGTAGAAAAGCCCTAAATAGATCAACGCAAAAAACATAAAGCCCTAAACAGATCAGTGCAGAAAACAATAGCTTCGCTCCACATGTGTGAGGGAAAAAGGCCTCCAAAGGCTATCGAGCCAATCAGATCACAATGAGAGAATGGGTGATGAGATGATGAGAAAATGACGTCCAAGTCTCTACAATTCATATTCATCAATGAGGGTGAGTGACACATCTCTTAGGCATGTGGGATAAATCTGGCCGACCTTGCACATGTGGAAAATAAATTCAAAATCAATGTTCTGCTCATTCGATCAAGATGATCTTTAGATCAATCTTGCACCTCTCCGAAAGAGGAATCCAACAAAAATATGACCATCGTCATATGAGCAGTGCAACATGGAGTTTGGACCTAGTTGCCCAAAATTAACACTCCCTCTCAACTAGGGAGAACTCCATCTGTCCACATGTGCCATCCATCATGTACCAAAACAAACATCGTGCGTCATCCCGCCGTAACTTGCTTTGTTGGCTCTTTATTTCAGAACAAAAGGTGAGTCACAAAGACATCACACACAGCTGACTCAAAGTGAGCTTAGAGGTAAAAACCTCTCTCATACTCAAAAGAGTCTCATACTCACCCAAAGTTAGTTTACTGACCCGAAGTCAGTTTAGAGGATAAAACCTCATCATACTTGATCCCAGATCAAAGTGTTGGACATGTGCCATCCTAGACAAAGAGAGTACGACAATCTTCGATGCGTCCATCGGTCTTGCTATGGTCTCTATCCACATTTCCCACCTCATTGGCCAAATGAGAGGTACTTCCCATGAGCTCGAAACTCCACAGCTAGGATGCGTGCGGGGCACAAATCAGAGAGGGGCGAACCAACTCAGTATCATAATGGTGGGGCAGAAGCACTACAAGGTTCGGCAAACCTAGCCCCGTGAGTGCTTATAGCTCCAAGAAGCTATCCCCAAGCCCCTTGGAGCTCCCAGAGCTCATGGTCCAACTCAAGCAGGACCTTTAGAATAGGGTCTTTCGACGATTCCAAGCTTCTCACGGAAGGTTAGGAACTTGACCTTCCCCAGGGGCTTTGTGAGAATATCTGCGACCTGCTCATCAGTTCCTATATGATCGAGCCTTACGGCGCCTCGTTGTACAATATCCTGGATAAAGTGGTACTTGATATCAATATGCTTGGATCGATCGTGGAACAAAGGATTCTCAGAATGATGAATCCCACTCTGGTTATCACAAAGGATAACGGTGGTATCTAGCAGATGCCCGAACAACTCACTGAAGAGCTTTCGCAACCAAACAGCTTCACAACAGGCCATACTCGCTGCAATGTATTTGGCCTGAGCGATGCTCAAAGCCACTGACTTCTGCTTCCTGCTCATCCAAGATATCGAAGCATAACCCAAAGTGAAACAACATCCAAATGTGCTCTTGCGATCAACCACATTGCCAGCCCAATCAGCATCAGTATATCCATGGAATCTGAAACTCCCGACAATGTATCTCAACCCATGGTTGATTGTGCCCCGAAGATATCTCAACAGATTCTTGGCACCAATCTAGTGACTGTGATGAGGATCAACCATATGTTGACTCAAAGTGTTCACTGCAAAACATATGTACGAATGAGAGTTCACTAAGAACATCAGGGCCCCCACGAGTTGTTGATACTCGGTAGGATTTGCTAGCACGGGCCCAACAACATTTCCCCTCAACTTCTTAAAGTTGAGTTCCATCGGTGTCGACACAGACTTACAGTCCACCATACCAAATCTTTCCAGCAGCTTCACGACATATTTTCCTTGAGAAAGGAAAATCTCGCTTGGCCTCTGCTAGGCCTAAGAAGTAGTGCATCAGTCCCAGGTCTTTCATCTCAAACTCGGAAGCTAGCTCCCTCTTACACTGATGAATGACAGGGTCAGCACCTGTTAGGAAGAGATCGTCCACATAGAGAACCAAAATGAGAGGCCTTTCCCTATCAAACTTAAAATAAAGGTTCGGATCAGCATTACTTCGAGTGAAGTCCAACTTCATCAAGTAGCTATCTATCCTCTCGTACCAATCCCTGGGGGCTTGCTTCAACCCATAGAGGGCTTTCTTCAACCTGCATACATGGGTGTCTCTATCTCGGACTTCGAACCCTAAAGGTTCCTCGACATACACCTCTTCCTTTATAGATCCATGCAGAAAAGCGGTCTTCACATCCATCTGTTGTAGACTCCATCCTTGTGTAGAAGCAAGGGCAATAATAGATGGGATGGTGGTATAGCGGGCCACAGGTGCAAATATATAATCATAATCTATGCCTTCTTTTTGGGAGAAGCCTCAGGCAACAAATCTTGCCTTGTACTTTTCAGCACTCCCATAAGATCCATGCTTGATCTTATAGAGCCATTTCGAGGTGACAACAGATTTTTCCTCTGGTCTCGGGACTACTTCCCAGACATCATTTCTCATAATGGACTCATACTTCCTCGTGCATAACATCCTTCCAAACTTGATGCTTTACGGCTTCTTCAAATTTTCCAAGCTTAGATTGTACTATCGTACTCATGGCTGCTAGATACCCTTGGTATCTCTTTGGCTTCTTGCTTTCACGGAATGTCCCCGTTGGGGCAATATGTCTCTCGGCATCTTCGAGAGTATCCCTAAGCCATGAGGGTCTTCTCTTATTTGAAGGAGGTGGATCAATGGGATCCATTGGTCCTTCAACATCGGGCATCAGGTCATCCTTCGACTCTTCCAGCTTCCATGCTTCTTCATCTTCTTTGTCTTCCTTGGAGCTAGGAAGATTTCTTACTTTCTTGAGGGCAACATCTTCATCGAAGTTGACATCGTGGCATATCTCCACTTCTCTTTGACCAGTCACATAGATTCTATATGCCTTTGAAGTTTCACTGTAGCCCACAAACATTCCCTTCTTTCCAGAAGCATCTAGCTTGCTTCTTTTTTCTTTCGGCACATGAAAGTAAACATGACAACCAAAAACTCTAAAATGAGAAACATCAGGTTTCTTAACAGAGAAGACTTCTTCGGGAGTTTTGGAGTCCAAAGCGAAATGCGGGCATCTATTTTGTACATACACAACAATGTTCGCAGCTTCTCCCCATAGAAACTTCGGAAGACCTTGGTCATAGAGCATGGCGTGGGTAGCTTCCACAATGGTCCTGTTCTTTTTTTCAGCAACACCATTTTACTCAGGAGTGTACGCAGTTGTGGTCTCCCTCTTAATGCCAGCTTCTCTGCAAAAGTCATTAAACTCATTTGACTCATACTCGGTCTCATTGTCGGTCCTCAAAACTTTGATTTTCTTCTCGGTTTGATTTTCCACCAAGGCCTTGAAGGTACGCAACCATTTGAATGCTTCGTCCTTCTTCTTCAAAAAATATATCCAGGTCTTGCGGGAGAAGTCATCTATAAAAGTCATGTAATAGGAAGATCCTCCCAAGGATGTCAGAGGCAGCATACCAGATAAGTCAAAATGTATCAACTGCAAGATATCAGTTGTCTTTGTGATACTTGAGGGGAATGGTCTCCTTGTATGCTTCCCTTCGGCACAAACCTGACATATACCTTCATGATCATCTCTCAATTCGGGCATCCCTGTCACCACCTTCCTTGCTTCGAGAAGGGCTTTGTAATGAAGGTGTACAAACCTCCGATGCCATAACTTTGTTTGAAGAGTTGTATCACATGTCATAGCCCCCAATGGACTTCCTCCAACCTGGTAGAGTGTATGAACTCTAAAACCAATTGAAAGAGCTTCCTTGAAGTTCTTCTTCCATATAAGTACCTTTCCATCAATGAATGCCACCTTGAACCCTTTGTCTTCCATTGCTGAAATGGACACAAGGTTCTTCTTCAAATTAGATCCATACAACACATCTTGTAATCGGATGACTTGACCTTGAGATAAATGGAGGGTCACAGTCCCTGTCCCTTTCACGGGATAGGTGGCATTATCTCCAAGGATAATTTCTAGATTAGTATCCTTCTCAATCAAATCAGAAAGGGCTTCTTTATAACTAGTGAGGTGCCTTGAAACACCACTATCAATTAACTAGACATCCAGGGTGTCGGGTGGAGATGCAAGAGAGAGGGTAGATACAAAAATAAAATCATTTTTCTTATTATCAACAACATTAGACTCATTGTACCTGGAATTTATTGACCTCTTAAAAGGTTGCCCATGTCCATTACAATCAGAGGGAGCCTTCCTTTTTCCTTGGAACTTGTTGTTCCTGCCATTCCTTATGGAGTTGTTGTTGTCATCATCCCTGGGAGAGTCTCTTCTATTAGGGCACTGTCTTGCATAGTGACAGTTCTTGTTACAAGTGTAACATCTTCCCTTCCTTCCTTTGGGCCCCGCTCTACCATGGTTTTGATTTCTCGAGCCACCATAGTTCTTCTTCTTTGCATGAGCGGCGAAGGCAGTAGGGTTACTTCGATTACCATTAGAGGCATACTCCATCATTCTTGTTTCCTCTTGAGTGCATCTCGTCAATATTTCATCAAAATCAGGAATCACATTATTATTGAGAATAGTGGTATTGAATACATGCCAATCACGGGGGAGACCTCCAAGTGCAATAAGAACCATATCTCGATCAGATATTGCTTCCCCAATAGCTAGGAGGTTATTCCTGATTTCAGTGAGCCTCATAAAATAAGCTTGAATAGGTTATTCCTTACCCTTCTTGATATTCTTCAATTGATTCTTGAAGAAGAGGATTTGATTAGCATTGCTAGCCCTGAACATGTTCACCAACTTATCATACATCTCCTTAGATGTCTTCAACTCAGAAATGTAAGCAACCAAGTGCTTATGAATAGAATCCTGGATAATCATCTTTACTTTGATTTCCCCTTTTATATACTTCGTCTTTGTGGCAGCAGCTGCATTTGATGGAGGCTCTTGAATATTCCCCTGTACATAGTCCATGACATCTTGTTCTTCTAGCGCCAAATCCAAGGACATCTTCCATGCATGATAATCAGACTTATCAGTCAATTTATCGTCAGCCTTGAAACCCTTGTATGTTGAGGAGGCCATTTGTCCTTGATAGGATTTCTTCCTTCAGAGATAGCTTCTAACACCAACTTGGACTTTTGGACTTTGTCTTCACCTCAACTTTGATACCATGTTAAATTTAGAAAACAATGGTGTTCTATGCTTGATGCACTTTTACTTCAATCTTTCATAGGCCCAATACAAGATAGCAATCACATAAACTTGAAAGTAAAATGCTGATAGAACACAATAATAGATCAATAGAAGACAAGCCAAATATAGATCAAATTTACAATTCCTTATGTCCAACAAAGATATGAGATATTGTTGCATTACGGTGGTCAGTAGGATGCTTCAACCAGCAAAGTCTTTCTTGGTCAGCCAACATTTTAATTTCAATGTTGCACCAAGTCCCCTGGAGGTGGGAGCGAGGGAGCGTGAGAGTGGCCTATGCAAAAGCTCCCTACCAATTTTCAGGAAACGTGGTATATAAAATATAAAAATTATAAAATATAAAAATATATATAATATTATAATATTATATATGATATATCATTGAAAATTTAATAATAAATATTTATAATGCAACTGTATTTTTCATTTATGCAAGGAATGTATATACACTCATCATACACTTATATCATGAAAGATAAATCATAAATGATAAAATTTAAAAATTAGAAATCGATGAATGATGAATCATCTAACTCAAACAAATTTAAAAGTTAAAAGTTAAAACATACATCATAGATTCATATGTAACTTTGTAACTGTATAATCATTACTGTAACTACTAACAATGCACAATGAAAATAAAGTTTAAGATATCATATGAGTCATGACATATATGATATTATATCAAGATTCAAAATAAACTTTAAACTAAAGTTTACAACTCAAGTCTGAAACATAAATATTAAAACTTAAAAGCAAATAAGTTTAAAGTTATGTCTGAAACAGTGAAACATAAAACATAAAACATAACTTCTTTCGATTGCGGGCTGCCGCGGGCTTCTTTCAGCGGCTGCGGCAAGTGCTAAGGGTTGGGCGGCAAGTGCTAAGTGCGGATGATACAATCATACAATGAAAACAAATGAAACCTAAAAATTAATTTAATTAAACAATTGATTATTAAATTTTTTTTTTTTCATTTAAAAATTATTATTTTTTAATTGTGGGCCCCAAACGCCCCCTCCCGTCCCTTCACGCCCCCTTCACGCTCCCTTCACGCCCCCTCACGCTCCCTAAAGCACCCTTGACCCCTCAATTTGAGGAAACATTCCCTTTGACGTCCCCCTTAATTTCCTGATTTTTGGGGGCGTCGGGAAACATTACCTAGAAGTCCCCAAGACCCCGGAGCACAAGGGGGCGAGGATTCTAGACCCCTAGGTGGGGGGGCGAGTCCCCGTGTAACACGGGTTAAGTTTGGACAACTAGGTCCAAACTCCATGTTGTGATGCTCAGATGAAGATACCAATATTTTTATTAGATTCCTCTTTCGGAGAGGTGCAAGATTGATCTAAAGATCATCTTTGATCCGATGAGCAGAACATTTATTTTGAATTTATTCAAAATATGTGCAGGTCGACCTTAAGGTTTTGTGCCCCAGCAGTTGTGTCACACACCCTCATTGATGGATATATATTGGTCAATGTTGTAGGACATTTTCACTGATCTCATCCTCACACATTTCTCTCTCCTCATCTGATTGGTTTGATGACCTTGGAGGCTCTTCTCTCCACACGTGGGAAAATTCCAGAAGCAACACATTTTTGATTTCGGTCTAGGGTTTCTGCAATAAACTTTGACTAGCGTTGACTTTGGTCCAACGCAAGGTCAAAAGGACCTAAAACTCTCCCAAAAGCTTGATTTTCCTAATTTGCATTTTTTGGCACTATTCCCGAGGCTAGATGTTGACTTTGACTTTTCAACGTTGACCTAGTTGCTGCTGCTGTTTGTATTGACCGTTGACTGAGAACGATGATTTTTGGGTTGACTTTTGAGTTGATTGTTTGGCTGTCCTAGAGGGTTTTGTGACATTGCTGGTTGGCTGACCATATTGAGACTTCGCTGGTTGAAGCATCCTGTTGACTGCCGTAACACACCTACACACTTATATATTTCTGGCTTGTCTTCTGTCGATCTACTGGTATGTTCTATCAGAATTTTACTTTATTGTTTACATGATTGTTGTCTGATATTGGAGAAAAAGTAAAGTTGCATCAAGCATAGAACATCTACAAAAAATTACATGGGATCAGAGCTGAGGTGAAGACAAAGCCCTAGTTTGTAGCAATAACCGAAGAAGAGGATGGGTTCCTGAAACTACAATGGCTTTAATGCTGATGACAAATTGACTGGGAAGGATGACTTCCATGCTTGGAAGATGACATTGGATCTTAACTTGGAAGACCAAGATGTCATGGACTATGTGCAGGGTAAAATCCAAGAGCCTCCATCCACTGCAACTGCTGCTGCCAAAACAAAGTACAAGAAGGGGGGAATCAAAGCAAAGCTGATGATCAGGGACTCAATTCATAAGAGTCTGGTTGCCTACATCTCTGAGCTGGGCACATCCAAGGAGATGTATGATAAGTTGGTCCACATGTTCAAGGCCAACAATGCGAATCAAGTCCTATTCTTCAAGAATCAATTGAAGAATCTGAAGAAAGGCAGGGATGATTCTATTCAATCATTTTTTCTGAAGCTGACCGAGATCGAGAACAATCTACTAGCTATTGGGGAGACAATAGTTGATCGACAGATGGTACTCACCGCACTTGGAGGGCTCTCATCCAAATGGCATGTGTTCAACACTACCATTCTCAATAACAGTGTCATACCTAACTTTGACGAAGTTCTATCGAGATGCGTACAAGAAGAGACAAGGATGAAGGAGTATAAAAATGAAGGAAACGCTGCCTACGCTGCTCATTCTAGAAAGAAGAACTTTGGTGGTCCAAGGAGCAAAGGAAGAGCAGGGGCCCAAGGAAAGAAGGGCAAGTGTTACACTTGTCATAGGCCAGGTCACTATGCTAGAGAATACCCTTTCTAGAAGGATTCTTCCGATGATGATGATAACAACAACAACCGGAGGAATGGCAATTAAAGGAACAACAGGTTCAAGGGAAAGAGAAAGGCTCCCTCCGGCAGAAATGGTCAACCTTTCAAAAGGTCGAGAAATTCCAAGTATGAGAAATCAAATGTTGTTGATAAAAGAAATGAATTCATTCTTGTATCTGCCCTCTCTACTGCATCTTCACTCGACACTATGGATGTCTGGTTGATAGATAGTGGTGCCTCAAGGCACATCACTGGGTTCAAGGAAGCACTTTCTGATATGGTTGAGAAGGATACTAATCTGGAAATTATCTTTGGAGATAATTCCACATATCCCGTGAGAGGGACAGGGACTGTGACCCTCCACTTGTCTCAAGGTCAAGTCCTCCACTTGCAGGATGTATTCTATGTACCTAATTTGAAGAAGAACCTTGTGTCTATATCGGCCATGGAAGACAAAGGTTTCAATGTGGCATTCATTGATGGGAAGGTGCACATCTGGAAGAAGAGCTTCAAGGAAGCTATCACGATTGGGTTTAGAGTTGATACACTCTACCAGGTTGGAGGAAGTCCACTGGGAGCGATGACGTGTGATACTATTCGACAGGCAGAACTATGGCACCGAAGGTTTGGACACCTTCACTACAAGGCCCTTCTTGAAGCAAGGAAGGTGGTAACGGAGATGCCCGAGTTTTCAAATAATCATGAAGGTGTATGTCAGGGTTGTGCCAAAGGAAAGCATACAAGGGGACCTTTCCCCTCAAGTGTCACAAAGACATCTGATGTCTTGCAATTGATACATTCTGATATATCTGAGATATTGCCTGTGACATCTTTGGGAGGATGTTCTTATTATATGACATTCATAGATGACTTCTCTCGCAAAACCTAGATATACTTCTTGAAGAAGAAGGATGAGGCTTTCATGTGGTTTTGTACCTTCAAAGCCTTGGTGGAAAATCTGACAGGGAAGAAGATCAAGATATTGAGGACCGATAATGGCACTGAATATGAGACGAACGAGTTCAAGAACTTTTGCAGAGAAGCTGACATCAAGAGGGAGACCACAACTGTCTATACTCTATACTCTTGAGCAGAATGGCGTTGCTGAATGAAAGAACAGGACCATTGTGGAAGCTGCCCGTGCCATGCTATGTGACCAGGGTCTATCGAAGTTTCTGTGGGGAGAAGCTGCGAACACTGTTGTGTACATACAAAACCGATGCCTGCATTCTACTCTGGACTCCAAAACTCCCGAAGAGGTTTTCACTGGTAAGAAACCTAACGTCTCACATTTTAGAGATTTTGGATGTCCTGTCTATTTTCATGTGCCAAAAGAGAAAAGGAGTAAGTTGGATGCTTCTGGGAAGAAGTGAATGTTTGTGGGCTACAACGAAACTTCAAAGGACTATAGAGTCTATGTGCCTGGTCAGAGGGAAGTGGAGATATGCCACGATGTCACCTTTGACGAAGATGCTTCCCTGAGGAAAGTAGTCAATCTTCCTAGATCTGAGGAAGATCATGAAGCAAGGCCTGGAATTCAAGAATAACCGAAGGATGAGACAATGCTTGATGCTGAAGGACCGATGGACCCGATTGATCCACCTCCTTCAATGGGGAAGAGACCATAATGGCTCAGGGACACTCTTGAGGATGTCGAGGGACATCTGGCCCTAAGGGGGACATTTTGTGGAAGCAAGAAGCCGGATAGATACCAAGGGTATCTAGCAGCCATGAGTACTATTGTACAATCTGAGCCTAGATCTTTTGAGGAAGCCGTAAAGCATTAAGTCTGGAAGGATGCTATGCACGAAGAGTGTGAGTCCATAATGAAGAATGATGTCTGGGATGTGGTTCCAAGACCAGAGGACAAAGCAATTGTCACCTCGAAATGGCTCTACAAGATCAAGCATGGATCTGATGGAAGTGCTGAAAAGTTCAAGGCAAGATTCGTTGCCCGTGGCTTCTCTCAAAAGGAAGGCATAGACTATGATGATATATTTGCACCTGTGGCCCGATATAGCATCATCCGATCTATCATAACCCTTGCTGCTACGCAAGGATGGAGTTTTCATCAGATGGATGTGAAGACCGCATTTCTGCATGGTGCGATAAAGGAAGAGGTGTATGTGGAGCAACTCCTAGGGTTCGAAGTCCAGGATCGGGACACCCATGTCTGCAGGTTGAAGAAAGCCCTCTATGGCTTGAAGCAAGCAACCAGAGCTTGGTACGAGAGGATGGATAGCTACCTGATGAAGTTGGGCTTCACTCGTAGTAATGTTGATCCGAACCTTTACTTCAAGGTTGATAGAGAGAAGCCTCTCATTTTGGTGCTGTATGTGGACAACCTCTTCCTGACAGGTGCTGATCCTCTCATTCATCAGTGCAAGAGGGAGCTTGTTGCTGAGTTCGAGATGAAGGACCTAGGACTGATGCATTACTTCCTAGGCTTAGAGGTCTGGCAGAGACCTGGCGAGATTTTCCTTTCTCAAGGAAAATACATTGTGAAGCTTCTGGAAAGATTTGGTACGGTGGATTGTAAGTCCGTGTCGACACCGATGGAGCTCAACTTTAAGAAGTTGAGTGGCAGCGCTGCTGGGCCCGTGTTAGCAAATCCTACCGAGTATCATCAACTCGTAAGGGCCATGATGTTCTTAGTGAACACTCGTCTCGACGTATGTTTTACAGTGAACACTTTGAGTCAACATATGGTTGAGCCTCATCACACTCACTGGGTTGGTACCAAGAATTTGTTGAGATATCTTCGGGGCATGATAAACCATGCGCTGAGATACACTGCTAGGAGCGTGACACTCCTTGGATATACTGATGCCGATTGGGCTGGCAATGTGGTGGATCGTAAAAGCACATCGGGATGCTGCTTCACACTTGGTTCTACTTCGATATCATGGATGAGCAGGAAGCAGAAGTCGGTGGCTTTGAGCACCGCTGAGGCCGAATACATTGCAGCGAGTATGGCATGTTGTGAAGCAGTTTGGTTGCGAAAGCTCTTCAGTGAGTTGTTCGAGCATGTGCTAGATACCATCGTGATGCTCTGTGGGGATTCGGTTGTCCGAGAATCTCGTGTTCCACGATCCAAGCATATTGATATCAGGTATCACTTTATCCGGGATATGGTACAGTGATGCACCGTAAGGCTCGATCATATAGGAATTGATGAGCAGGTCGTAGATATTCTCACAAAGCCCTTGGGGAAAGTCAAGTTCCTAACCTTCCGTGATAGTCTTGGTATCATGGAATGACCCTATGCTGAGGGTCCTGTTGGATGATGAGCTCTGGGAGCTCTGGGGGGCCTTTGGGGATAGCTTCTCGGAGCTATAAGCAACCACATGGCTAGGCTTGCCGAACCTTGATGGTGTGCTTTTGCCCCACCGTTGTGATGATTGATTTGGTTCACCTCTCATTATCTGTGCCCCGTATGCATCCTACCCATTGAGTTCAGGGCTCATGGGAAGTACCTCTCATTTGGCCAGTGAGGTGGGAAAAGCTAGAGACTAGTAGCAAAGACTGATGGACGCATCAGAGATTGTCGTACTCTCTATCTAGGATGGCATGGTCCAACCACTTGATCTGGGATCAAGTATAGTGAGGTTTCGGACCTCCAACTGACTTCGGGTCAGGTAAACCAACTTCGGGTTGGTATGAGACTCTTTGTGAGTCCAATAGAGGTTTCGGACCTCTGGGCTGAATCTGTCAGCCGGAAATGACGTCTTTGTGACTGACCCACTTCTGTTCTAAAATAAAGAAGCCAACAAAGCAAGTTACGGCGGGATGACACACGATGTTTGGATTGCACAGGTGGATGGAGTTCTCCCAAGTTGAGAGGGAGTGTTAATTTTGGACAATTAGGTCCAAACTCCATGTTGTGATGCTCAGATGAAGATACCAATATTTTTATTGGATTCCTCTTTCGGAGAGGTGCAAGATCGATCTAAAGATCATCTTGATCTGATGAGCAGAACATTTATTTGAATTTATTCAAAATATGTGCAAGTCGGCCTTAAGGTTTTGTGCCCCAGCAGTTGTGTCACACACCCTCATTGATGGATATATATTGGTCAACGTTGGAGAACATTTTCACTGATCTCATCCTCACACATTTCTCTCTCCTCATCTGATTGGTTCGATGACCTTGGAGGTTCTTCTCTCCACACATGGGAAAATTCCAGTAGCAGCACATTTCTGATTTTGGTGTAGGGTTTCTGCAGCAAACTTTGACTAGCGTTGACTTTGGTCAACGCGAGGTCAAAAGGACCTGAAACTCTCCCAAAAGCTCGATTTTCCTAATCCGCATTTTTTGGCACTATTCCTGAGGCTAGATGTTGACTTTGACTTTTCAACGTTGACCTAGCTGCTGTTACTGTTTGCGTTGAGCGTTGATTGGCAACGTTGACTGCTTGGCTGTCCTAAAGGGTTGTGTGGCATTGCTGGTTGGTTGACCATATTGAGACTTTGCTAGTTGAAGCATCTTGTTGACCACCGTAACGCACCTACACACATATATTTCTGGCTTGTCTTCTGTCGATCTACTGGTATGTTCTGTCAGCGTTTTACTTTATTGTTTACGTGATTGTTCTCTGATATTGGAGAAAAAGTAAAATTGCATCAAACATAGAACATCTACAAAAATTTACACAACACTTTCATTTGTCACACCCACAACCCTCAAAGACAAATCATCATAAGTCAACGCATGTCAAACCAGGGACAACGCATAAAAGTCAACGCCACAAACTAGGGCTTTAGTGAAACAACCCAGAATTCCTTGATTTTAGTGCCCCGCTGTACAACCTCCTAAAATTGGAATTTCTGCAGAAGATTGAGGTCAAACGACCAAGGGTTTACCACGGTCAACACTGATTAATGCTGCAGTAGAAAAGCTCTAAAGTTTAAACAGATCAACGCAGAAAACAAAAAGCCCTAAACAGATCAGCGCAAAAAACAGCAGCTTCGCTCCACACGTGTGAGGGAAAAAGGCCTCTAAAGGCTATCGAACCAATCAGATCACAATGAGAGAATGTGTGATGAGATGATGAGAAAATGACCTCGAAGTCTCTCCAATTTATATTCATCAATGAGGGTGGGTGACACATCTCTTAGGCATGTGGGATAAATCTGGCCGACCTTGCACATGTGGAAAATAAATTCAAAATCAATGTTCTGCTCATCCGATCAAGATGATATTTAGATCAATCTTGCACCTCTCCGAAAGAGGAATCCAACAAAAATTTGACTATTGTCATATGAGCAATGCAACATGGAGTTTGGACCTAGTTGCCCAAAATTAACAGGTTACGTATTTTGGTGGGTAGCAGGGACCTCATAAGCCTATAGGGTCTTCATACCAACATAGAGGAAGACAATTGTGAGCGGAGATGTTAAGTTCGAGGAGAACCTGAGTTAATACACACAGATCCAAAGGTAGACCAGTTGTGATAGAGGACATGGAACACACAGATCCAAAGGTAGAACAATGTGTAGGGGTTTCTAGTTGAAGGAGTCGACATTCGGGTGGGGAGGAGTTAGTAACTCCTTCCAACTTTGTCAGAAGCCCTAGGTGGTTTGAGTAGACATTGAGGGATGCTTAGGAGCATGTGGAGTCTCCTAGGAGCACATTCATGGAGAACCGACCTTCAAAGAAGTTTTCGAACTGCATGACATTTGTGACTAATATCATTGATGAGGTAGCAGATCAGGGGGTTTGGAGGAAAGCCATGGTGAAGGATGATGCATTGGACATTGTGCCAAGACCAAACAGATAGCCAGTTCTAGGTGGCTCTTCAGCAAGTACCTTCCTTGCTAAGAGGGGGTGTTGGTGATAGTAGCATTAGATAGGTACTTCCACACAACTCTTAAGTGTCTAGACACATGGAAGTTGTCTGGAGGACATCTAACCTTAGTAAATTACTTTAATTATGGGAATTACAAAAGTAATTTACTTTATAAGAAAAATTGAGTTAATCTAATGAAATGCAAAGGTTATTTGCCTTTGATCTCAAGTAGTGTTGAGATCTAATCTCAAGCATCAATCACTGTGAAGATTAGAGTTATAGATACGGTCAATAAGTCAAACATATAAAAACAAGGCTAGGTGAAGGGAGAAGACACAACAACTGAGCACATGACATTGAGATACGGAGATATCAATGGTTGGGTGGAGAATGACATTCATCCAAGTGTGCCGGTTCTAGAGGAAGAACAACAAGGGGCAGCAAGGGAGAAGTATCCAGTAGCCATCAAGATTGAAGTACAGGTTTTGAGGGTTTTTGATCAACTGTAAAATTTCGAGGTTTGCGCTGTTTGTATTTTTGGTCAGAGGGCAATTTTACCAGTAAGGGAGCCTTTGTATGCTGAAGAATATAATTAATGAAACAACAGATTTGAAGGGCAGAAATTTAATGCGTGCATGTGTATGAGATTGGTGATTATTTTGCTTCTGCTGTTAATATTTTATTTACTTGTTAAAATGTTATGAAACCAGTTCCAAAAATAGAAGAAAAGAGAGATCAACGCCTTAGAAATCAGCCACTTCGAGGGGGAAACCTCCAATACATTACATAAATGAACAATTCTTGGATGATACAAATGACCAAAACCTCCTTCTATGTATAGGAGTCCATGGGCCCACAATATAATCCTAGCCGACCTAACAATAACAATGTAAGGGCAAAATAATAACAATATTGGGGTTACAGGGGTACAACAATAACAATAAGGGGACTACACTAATAACAATAAGGGACTAAACTAGTAATATAGGGACCTAACATGCCCCTTTCCTTCAAAAAAGTGTTGTCCTCAACGCTTGAGTAGCTCTGGGTGCTTTTGTATAAAATTCTCATCCTCCCATGTAGAATCTTCAGTGAGTAAGTTCTTCCACTTGATGAGATACTCTGAAATTTATCGATTTCGTAGGTGTCGAGTTCTTGTTTCCGTGACCGCTTCAGGTTCCAATATGATTTTACCTTCCTCATCAAGTTCTGGCAATATTGTTTGAACTGGAAGATTTGCACTTGAACCTTCTTTAAGCATGAAACATAGAAAACTGGTTGCACTCGTGAAGAAGTAGGATGCTCCAATTTGTATGCCATAGTACCAATATTTTGCAACACCTTGTAAGGACCATAGTACTTTGGCGATAATTTATTATCCTTCTTAGCTTGCTCGAGGGACATTTGTTTGTATGGTTGTAGCCGTAAAAATACCCAATCTCCTACATCAAAACTTCTCTCGCTGCGATGTTGATCTGCCTGTTGTTTCATTCGATTTTGTGCCAAATTCAGGTTATCCTTTAAGAGTTGGAGAACTTCTTGCTGATGCTCGATGTGATCTTCCACCGCTTGAACCTTATAATTTTCTCTTAAAGATGATGTGATGGATGGTGGATGATATCCATAAAGTGCCATAAATGGGGTCATTTTTGCTGCAGTATGGAAGCAAGTGTTATACCACCATTCAGCAAGAGGTAACCACTTGACCCATTGTGTTTGTTTATCAGATACAAAACAACGAAGATATCCTTCCAAACATTTATTTACTATCTCAGTTTGACCATCAGATTGAGGATGATAAGATGAGCTATGAACTAATTGAGTACCCAAACAAGAAAATAACTCTGTCCAAAAATTTCCAGTAAAAATGGGATCTCTGTCACTCACAATAACCTTTGGGTTTCCATGTAGCTTTTGAATTGTGTCCATAAATGTAGTAGCAACTGTTCTTGCTTTAAATGGATGAGATAATGCACAAAAGTGTGCATACTTGCAAAGTCTATCAACTACCACCATGATGACATTCTTTTCTTTGGACTTTTAGGTAAATCTGTGATAAAATCCATTGAAATCTCCTCCCAACGTTGACTTGAAATGGATAAAGGTTGTAGAAGACCCGGGGTCTTAATTGTCTCAACTTTATTTTGCTGGCAAACCAAACATTCCGCCACAAACTTTTGAATATCAGAGTTAAGGCCATCCCAAAAAAATTCTTTCTTCACCCTGTGGTAAGTTTTTAAAAATCTCGAGTGTCCTCCTAAAGGAGAAGTGTGCAATTCCAAAAGAATCTTTTGTTTTAATTGGGAATTCTTACAAAGATATAAACGATCTTTGTACCATAAGGAATCATTTTTCCAACTAAATGTATTAGATGCACTGGGATCTTGCTGCAACTTTTGACTGAGTGTGCACACTTGTTCCTCCATCTTCCATTCATCCCTTGCTTCGGTTATCCAATCTGGTTGGATAATAGAAATGGCACAAAGCAAGGCTTCCACCTCTTCATTCTTTCTTGAGAGTGCATCTGCAACAACATTTAGCTTCCCTTTTTTGTAGATTATTTCAAAGTCATAGCCCAACATCTTTGTGACTCATTTTTGCTGCTCTTCTGAAGATAGTCTTTGTTCCAAAAAGTGTTTGAGACTATCATGATCAATTTTTTCCTTAAAGTGTCTTCCCATTAGGTAAGGTCGTCATTTCTTTAGTGCATGTAGTATTGCTAACATTTCCTTCTCATAAATAGCTTGCTGTAAATACTTTCCTTTGATTGGACGACTTTCAAAAGCAATTGGTCTTCCTTCTTGCATTAAAATAGCACCAATTCCATTTCCTGAGGCATCACATTCCACAATAAAGGTTTTTGTGAAGTTTGGCGTAGCTAAGGCCGGTGCTAGGCACATTGCCTCTTTAAGATGTTCAAAGGCCTTAGTTGCTTCAGGAGTCCATGAAAATGTATCTTTCTTCAATAATGTTGTTAGAGGTGCTTCTTTTCTACCATAATTCTTAACAAACTTGCGATAATACCCTGTTAACCCGAGAAATCCTCGCAACTGCTTTATGGTTGTGGGGATTTTCCATTCCTCAATGGCTTTAATTTTGTTAGGGTCTACCCTAACACCCTCCTAAGATACAATATGACGCAGATATTCCACCTCTTGTACTCCAAAGAAACATTTGGAGGTTTTTGCATATAATTGTTTCTCCTCCAATAGTTTGAGCACCCTGTCAACATGTTGAACATGATCCTTCCAAGACCTGCTGTAGATTAGTATATCATCAAAATATACTAGCAAAAATTTTCTAAGGAAGGGTTTGAAAATGGAATTCATCAACCCTTGAAATGTAGAAGGTGCATTGGTAAGGCCAAAAGGCATGACCAAAAATTCATGATGACCCTCATGAGTTCGAAATGTTGTTTTTGGAATATCTTCAGTCTTCATTCTAATTTGATGATATCCTGAACGAAGATCCAACTTGGTAAAATAAATTGCTCCATGTAATTCATCCAATAATTCATTAATCACAGGAATGGGAAATTTGTCATTAATGGTGAGCTTATTGAGCTCCCTATAATCCAGACACATTCGCCATGATCCATCCTTCTTGTGTACCAATACTACAGGAGCAGAGAAAGAACTTTGACTAGGTTGAATTATACCCGCCTCTAACATTTCTGCAATCATACGTTCAATTTCGCTCTTTGGAAGTAAGGATATCTATAAGGCTTGATGTTTGGAGGAACACTTCCTGGAATCAAATGAATAGCATGATCATGATCATGAATAGGTGGGAGTCCTTTGGGAGTTTCAAACACCTTGGAATGATTGTCCAAGACTTTTTGGAAATCTGAAGAAATAGATGATTTTGATGTTGGAACTTCTAGTGAGCATAATTGTGCAATTATGCCTCGTTGTTCTTTCTTTAGAAGCTTTGTCATGACATTAGAGCTTATTATCTTTCTCGGCTTCCCCGCAATACCCCATAATTCGACTTCCTTTCCTTCTGAAAAAAAAATTCAAGAAAAGTTCTTGAAAATTAAAAGCTACCGTCTCCAAAGATTGTAACCATTGTACTCCTAGTACAACATCAGCACCTCCCATAGGAATGGAAAGCATTGGACTAGTCAATACATATTCCCCCATGGTTAGCTTAATATTATGGCATTTTCCAGAGCAATTTATAGTTCCTCCATTCGCAACCATCACTTGACATTCTGGTGCTGGGTATAGGAAACAATTCAATTCCTTGGCTACCTTACAATGAATAAAATTATGGGTGCTACCTGAATCAATCAACACTATTACCTTTTTCTTCTTGATATGTCCTTCTATCTTGAGAGTTTGAGGAGTGGTAATTCCTGCCAATGCATTACACGATATGTTCAAACTTATTTCTACCTCTTCTAGGGTTGGTTCCTGGTGTATATCCTCTTCTTTTGAAGATTTTTGTTCGTTTTCTTCTTCCTCTTCACAATCTATGTAAAATAATTTCTTCTCAGCACACTTATGACCTTTAGTGTATTTGCTATCACAACTGTAGCAAAGCCCTTTTGCTCTTTTTTCTTCCAATTGTTGTGGTTCAACCTTGTAGGTTGTGGAAGTCTAGGAGTAGCAACACTTCCATCTTTATATATGTGAGTGGTAGGCTTCCTTGTCGCCATAATTTTACATTCAATTTTTCTTGCCAACCTGAATGCCTTTTCCAATGAATCAGGTTCCCAAACATGAACTTCATGTTGGATGTTATCCTTTAAAGTACCTATGAAGACATCAATCCTGTGTTCCTCTGGAATATTAGTTACTCTTATATTCAATCTTTGGAAGTCCTCAATGTGCTTCACCACTGAACCTTTTTGTTTGAGATTTATCAATGGGTTAAAGAAGGTGTTGCTTTTTGTATTCTCATAATGTGCCATCATTTTCTCCATAAAAATTGACCAAGTGACAATTTTTTTACGAGAGCAAAGCCATCGATACCATACAAATGTATTTTGTTCTAAATGTGCTGTGAATGCGTACCTTTTGTGTGTTTTGCACATTATTGAGATCAAAATATTGCTCCATCTGTAGTATCCATGTTACGGGATCCTTGCCATCAAACTTCCTCATATCCATCTTTGGAATATGGTGGTTCTTCCATCCAACATTAGAGTTTATGAAATCACGATTAACATTTATTTTGTTCTCATCATGAGTTTCCTCTGCTATATTTTCGCCATTAGAAAACATTTTTTGTATCAACTTTGCCAAACCTTCGATGTCTACTTTTAGATCATTCTTCATGTTTTCCATGTTGTCTTTCATTTTTTCATCGATCTTAGCTTCCATGTCATCCATCTTAACTTCCATGCCATCCATCTTAGCTTCCATGACCACTTCCATGCCATTCATCTTAGCTTCCAAACCATTCATCTTAGCTTCCACGCCTTTTTTCAAACCATCCATCTTAGTTTCCATGCCTTTCTTCAAAACTTCCATTTCATTTTTTGTTGCTCTTTGCGATAGCGAAATTTGGTGCACTTGCTCTTGTAATTTTGATATCTCATGTTGTGTTTCTTTGTCTTCATGAGTCATAGTAGAGCCTTCTGAAGGCTTAATGGGTGTTGAATTCTCTTTAGGGGGTATTTTAGAACCCAATACTGATATCTATTCTTCAATATGCCCTTGGAATAAATTCAAACTAATTTTTTTCAAACGAAACTTATGTAATTCGAAAAAAATACACACCTTTTTTTTTTCCTTTGAGGAGCTCGATATTGAAACTGAATTATCTCTGTGATTTCGGATCTTCAATATCTGAAATTTGGCCCTGAAGTAGCCCTCGGAATCTTCTTTTGAATGCCACAGGTCTGACCTGATTTGGATTCTTCAAGACAAAGTTATGCCCAATCTCCCACGATGACCTAATTATGGACTAGTTCAGTAGAGCGAACTTGTACGACTTGCCACGTGTCACTGTTTCATCCTTCGGCTCTGAAATTGATATACAAAAAATTATAGTCCGTGTACTTGCGGACACTTTTTAGAGAATCCTAATCCGACACTCAGAGAGAGAGTTATGATGTTTTTCCCACGGTCACCTCTTTGAGATGAAATTCGGGAGCCTGAAACAATCCTAACTTCCACAGATCATATCTCCAAAAATTTTTCGAACCAAGATCTGAAATTTTTACAGGAGGTTCCTCAGGATTTCAGCTTCGCACTATAAAAATTTCAGCTTCTGACATTTCGTATACGAAAAGTTATAGCGAAAATGCCACGATGACCTGTTTTAGTTGAAATTCGGGAGCTTGAAAAAACTCTAACTTCCCCAGATCATATCTCCGAGAATATTGCGAAACAAGATCTAAAATTTTTACGGGAGGTTCCTCAGGATTTCGGCTTTGCACTGTACAAATTTCAGCTTCTGAACCTTCGCAGAAAAAAAGTTATTGCGAAAATGCCACGATGACCTGTTTGGAGCAGCGAAACCCTAGAATCCAAAGCTTTAATACCAAATGTTATGAAACCACTTCCAAAAATAGAAGAAAAGAGAGATCAACACCTTAGAAATCAGCCACTTTGAGGGGGAAACCTCCAATACATTACATAAATGAACAATTATTGGATGATACAAATGACCAAAACCTCCTTCTATATATAGGAGCCCATGGGCTCACAATATAATCCTAGCCGACCTAACAATAACAATGTAAGGGCACAATAATAACAATATTGGGGTTACAGGAGTACAACAATAACAATAAGGGGGCTACACTAATAACAATAAGGGACTAAACTAGTAATATAGGGACCTAACATAAAATCTCAGCATTGCTTTTTTTGAGTAGATCCGCAGTAATAATTAATTTACAGCAAGGTATTTGCTAGAGAATAATTAGCCAGTAGCTGGGGTTAGAAATTAACACGAGGTCTTTGTGCTCTCGTACAAGATGTCACATTCTTCTCACTTATTCCTCGATGTCCCTAATTGAAGTGTTTTTACATGACAATTGGATGGCCTTTCAAGAATAGTAAAATACTTTCATTAATTATAAATATAACCTTTATATTTATTCTTATTAGTTATATGTTTTTTTCAAGGAAAACCTTGCAGAAAAGCTTTTGGGCACTTCCCTGCATATCATAGATGATACCTCATGTCAACCTGTTGGCGCCGAGTATGGTGACTGAACAAGTAGGGACCTGGAATGAGGAGTGTAGCATGGGCAGCCAGCCTGGGGGATCATCTCTGGGACCTCTAGCATGGAGTTCAAAATACTCAGCTACTAAGCTATCTTACCGTGCCAAACTGTTGCTTACTATTGTGTCAATGTCATGTTTATTTTAGAATGGATATAATGCATATTTATTAATATCTATATGGATCAGTCCAATTATAAAATTACTTTCAATAGGTTGTATTTGAATATTAAAAGCATATAATCATTTGTAATTGACTCCCTTAGGTATGGGCGCAAGAACTGTGACAAACCAATTGTAATCTTGCAGGAAATTTTTTCTTATGGAGACATTGATTACAGAAAATAAGGATTGCTCCTATTCATCCAAGATCACTTCTAAAGTTCAATTTTATCTTGAAGGAGTCTATTGTAATACATATTTTTTAAGATATGAAATAACTTTGTTTTGAAGACGAGACATTTCAAAGTTCTCCCGCTTTTTTATCCAGAAAATTCGTTTTACTTAATTTATTTTTCTGAACTTCTCTATTGAAACAGTTTATTGTCATTGCCTTTTTTTTCTGCAGTGGGCTCTCATGACTCTTATGGATCCTGTCAAAAGCCTTGCTTATTTAATTTATATTGGGTACCCTGGAGATCCTGTTTCGGTATTTCATGTGACCCGTCGTCGACGGCTTGACCGTAAAAGATTAAATTCACATAGGAATGTCTTTCAGTGTTTTGTTTTTGGACCTGGTAAAGCTGGGAAGTCTGCATTACTCAATGCTTTAATTGGCAGGTAAGTGGATAACTGAATGTGGCTTATTGGACAGATCGTCTGCATGCAAGCTGGTTTTGTTAGGTTCCAGGCTAGCTAAGTTCAATACTTGTTAGCTTATCTAGAGCTTAATTTCTTGTTTCATTGCAGGCTATTTGTTGAAAATATACTTTTGAGGTATTTCCTGTTTATTGCATAGCTTATTTTATTTCTTGGTTCGACAATACAGTTTTTTCTTCCTTGGTTGCAGGCCATTCGTTGAAAAGTACACACCAACTAAAGGTGATCGTTATGCCACAAATGTTATTGACATGAGCGAGGTAAGCACTCATTCAGAATACATTGTTTTTGACTATCGGACCTGCTTGTGAACTAGCTTTTGTAATCTGACAATGCTATGTCTGTCTGGCTGTGGTGTAATTGAATATTAGTTAGCCAAGTTTGGCAGGCTTCACATGCAACATTAATTCAATTAAGAAAATGCAAATCATGTGTCTGTTGGTCTGATCCAGAAGCAACCGTGGAAGTGAAAATAAGTAGGGCATAAAAGCAGGACAACATGTATCGGTGGGAATACTGTTATCATCATGAATAATGTACTACTTGCTAGAGTCCTCTTTTTATCATGATGTTCATGATATTTTCATGACAAGTTGGTAAATTAAAAAGAATTTCCTTGATAGATGAGTGGATTGAAAATTACTGTGAAAGAAAATGGGGATTCCGTGTGTGGAATTGCAATTAACAGAACAGATAGGGAATATTTTTTGCGAACTTCGCAAGGATGCATGTTTTAGCTCTATTCGTTAATGTAATTTACAAATTTCATAAGTTATGGTGACTCAAGTAGATTTAAAGTCCAAATCTGGCCACATGGAACATGGTTATAAAATATTTCGTAAACAAATGACATAATTGGTAAAAAATATTATTGTTGCTGCAATTATCACAGATGCATTACAGAGCATATTCAAACATCTATGTCACTTTTCAGGGCAATTTATGGACTTTGATCAGACGATCTTCCCTTTTATCCAATTAATTAAAAATGTAAGATCTGCCTATATTATAGGGTATAATTTCTTTAAAATGAATTCTCTATTCTCTACAATTATATTTCAAAAGACACAATCAAGAAATGATAGGGAAAATTATGTTCATCTTAAAACTGGCAGAGGCAAAGGCACACAAACCAGTATATTTGTTGGAGGCAGCCTTACTGTTATAATATGATGATGATCTATTTTTAATTCTAGGTAATGAAAACAATGAATATGAGAAAAGCTATGAATAAAATTGTAATGTGTTTCTTGCGCTTGCCAAGATTCTTCATCTCACATATGGATGGTTTGTAGGATTTATCTTCATGAATTTTTGGAATTGACTATGATGCTTTCACTTGATTTCTTGGGTACTTTGGATAGAGGAGACTCATTTCTCCCTTATTTGTTCAGTTGTCATTGTGAAAATTCTATAATGTAGAATTCTATTGCAGCTACTGATTATATTTCTTCAATTGCATTCTCACAAAATTATTTAACATTTTACTGTGTTAAATATCAAAATAAAATATGTTGCAGACTTCACGATAAATAAACAACATGAAAGAAATAGCACAAATATTCACACATAGACACCGTTATTTTTGGACAATTGTCCCCAGAAAAACCCAACTCGGGAAACCGGTGCAGTAGATATGAGGGTTTCTTTATTATGCAGAATTTCTAGGAACAAATGTGTGATTGTATTTATCAATCAATCACTTGAAGAAATCTGATGAGAATGGGCTTAGTTCTACAATTCTTAGTTCACCACGAAGTTTCGACACCAATCTGCACCCACTCTGAATGCCTCTGCGTGATTTCTACACAGTGACTGTGTCACTCATGCTCTCTCTGCGTCATTGCTGCCGCTGCTCGTTATGGCTGCCTTGGTGCTCACTGCAGTGTGAGACTAGAGTTTTCTCCTCTTTCGGAAATGCCCTCCGACTACTGGATGAACCCTCCGCTGTCTCCCCAATTGAAATCGAAACTCACTCTGCTGCTCTGCGCTGGCCCAGCGTAACTACTGCCTGGCTATCTCTGCGCTACTGCTATGGCTCCCTTCTCACTTCTTTTCCTGCACTCCTTATTTTTCAGAAATTCTCCCTCCTGGAGATACCACCTTCCCCTCTATGCAATCTAGAATCACTTCGATTCTTCCTTCGGCTGAAGAAATCAATCTCTTGATTCTTTTTCCGTCTGATGTGATTTCCATAGGCCCCTCACCCTCCTTATAATCCTTCGTTGACCCTTCAACGACCAAGATTAAAACATAATCAAGGGCTAGGATTAACTTGGAGGTGATCCATGACTTTATCTAGAAGATTCACACTTTGTTTAATTAATACCGTTTAATTAATCAGTTTCCCTAAGTTTAGACTTGGGGAAACATTAAAAAACGATTAATTAATTTAATTAAACTATCTCTAAGTGGAATTTTCCAAAACCATTTCTGGGTTTTATGGAATGCACGTGTCTTAACCTATATCCAAAGTTACAAGGCTAGAGCAGATTCGATGCTACCATAAATCAACACTCCCTCTTAGCGAGGAAAGTGCTCTAACAAAACAACTCACTATGCTGTTGATCTGACTTCTCGAACATCTTCTGCTGTGCTGTTGATGCTGCTCACCAACACTACACAAAAAATGCTGCATCTGTACTACTGCTGACTCTGCATGCTGCTGCCAACTGCCATTGTACTGCAACTCCCTCTGAATTCTGCGCTGAAGATCCATTGGCTACCGAAATGGATTCTCAGTCATACCCAACTGTTCTCTGAACTGAGTGAACTTAATCCTCCCTAGAGCCTTAGTGAGTATATCTACTGTTCATTCTCCCGTGGGAATGTACTGGAGTTGTATAGCCCCACGCTGCACATAGTCTCTGATAAAATGACACCTGATGTCAATATGTTTGGATTGATCATGAGATACTGGATTTTCAGAGAGTTTGATACAACTATGATTGTCACAGTAAACGCAAGTTGGCTCCATCCTGCGTCTGAATAGACTCACAAGAAGTTTCCGAAGCCAAATGGCTTTGCATGTAGCTGTACTAGTTGCCATGTACTCTGCCTCAGTTGTGCTCAATGCTACTGACTTTTGTTTCCTGCTGCACGAGGACACCATTCCTGATCCAACGCTGAAACAGTACCCAAAGGTACTTTTCCTGTCCACTGAGCTTCCTATGAATCCACCGAGTCTGACATCCTCTCCTCGGCCATACCGTATACCAAATCTGACTATTCCTCGTACATACCTTAGCACGTGCCTTGCTGCTGCCCAGTGCACTCTTTTGGGTTCCACCATGAACTGACTAAGAGTGTTGACAGCGAAGCAAATGTCTGGTCTAGTGTTCACCAGATACATCAATGACCCGATGAGCTGTCTGTATAAGGTGGGGTCCACTTTTGCATCTTCTGATGCATCTATCTTTTTCCAATTTGTGATCATGGGAGTAGCCATAGGCCTGCAATCTTGCATTCTGAACCTCTTCAGAATTTCTAAGGCATGCCTCTCCTGCCCCATGAAGATATCAACATTCTTCTGACAGACTTCCAATCCTAGGAAGTAATGCATCAACCCCAAATCCTTCGTATCGAAGTCAACTTCTAGATTTCGTTTTCAATCCTTGATGAGCCTAGATGGTCCTGTGAGAAATAGATCATCTACATATAGTACTAATACCAATGGCTCATCCTCTACCAACAAATAGTAAAGATTGGGATCTGCGTCACTCTTGACAAATCCCAAACTTTTGCAAATAGCTATCTATTCGACCATACCATGCTCTTGGAGCCTGCTTGAGCCTGTATAGGGCCTTCTTCAATCTGCATACATGAGACTTCCTTTCATGATTCTCAAAACCCTCTGGCTGTTCGATATATACCTCTTCCTCAATTTTTGCATTCAAGAACGTTGTCTTGACATCCATTTGATGAATCTCCCATCTCATCTGTGCTGCTAAGAATACAACAGTTTGGCTAGAGGTATATTTGGCAACTGGTGCGAAGGTCTCCTCATAGTCAATGCCTTCCTTCTGAGCATACCCTTTTGTCATGAACCTTGCCTTATATTTCTCTACGCTACCATCTGTAACATATTTGATTTTGTAGATCCATCGCGATCCAACAACTGCTCTGCTGTGGGGTCTGGGCACAACTTCCCAGACATCATTTGTCATGATGGAAGCATACTCCTCTATCATGGCATCTACCCATACCTGGTGTTGAACAACTTCCTGGAAGCTGGAAGGTTCCTCTACCTAGGCAACCATAGCCTGGTACCTGTCAGGAGGTCTACCCTGCCTCTTCCCATTCCTGGGAGTCTCGATAAAGTTTTCTGCGTCCCTCAGTATCTGCTGAGCCTCTTTGCTGATTCGACCCCTGGTGGAAGGCTGTTCTCTTAATTCTTCCTCTTGATTAGGTTGATCCTCACACTGAGTCTCCCCCTGATCCTCTTATGTGAAAATGTTAGTACCTGTACTAGGTACCACCGTCTGTCTTTTTATTTGATCTTCTTGGTGCCCCTGCTGCTCTTGCACTAAAGGAACTTCTACAGTTTGATCCTCTGCCGGCATATCACGCGATTTTTGAAAAGCTCTATCCTCCATGAACTTAACATCGTCTTATCACAACCTTCCTGCTGCTAGTAATATAGATCCTATATGCCTTGGAGGTTTAACTATATCATACAAGATACCCCCTCTCTGCAGTTTGATCAAGCTTGCTTCTCTTCTCACTTGGTATATGACAGTGTTCCATGCTACCAAATATTCGAAGGTGCCCTACCTCCGGTTTCTTCCTTGTAAAAACCTCTTCAGGAGTCTTCTTCCCCAATGCTCTATGAGGAGTTATGTTCTGGATGGACATTGCCGTGTTGCAGGCTTCAGCCCATAAATATACGGGTAAGTCAAGGTCGAATAACATGGCCTTGACTGCACCTACAATTGTCTTGTTTTTCCATTCTGCCATACCATTCTGTTCGGGATTGTATGGCGCAGTCCACTGCCTCTTGATGCCCTCCTTTACACATAAATCTGTGAAGTCTCCATCCATGTATTCTCCACCATTATCTGAACGCAACGTCTTGATTTTCTTCCCCATCATATTTTCAACAATAGCTTTGAATTCTTTGAACTTTTCAAAGACTTCATCTTTAGTCTTTAGGAAGTAGATCCAGGTTTTTCTGGAGTGGTCATCGATGAATGTGACAAAATATTTGCTACTCTTGAGAGCGTTAGTGGACATAGGTCCACATATATCTAAGTGTATCAGTCCCAATATGCTTGCTGCTCGGTTTTCACTTCTGGGAAAAGTTGCCTTAGCATACTTCCCAAATACACATCCTCGGCATACATCATCACGCTCCATATTGAGAACAGGTGCCCCATCAATTGTTTCTCTGAGCATCTTTAGTGCACCATGGTGCAAGTGTCCCATTCTTCTATGCCAAAGTTCATTCAACCCTTTCTTGTCTTCAAGATTACTACTGATTAGTGTCATCGGAGACTCAAGCTGCAACCTGTATAGTTTGTTGCTTTTAACTCCAATATGCCTTGTTTGCTTCCAACTAGGGTGCTTGACATATACCTTCTTTCCGACAAAGTGTATGTCATACCCTTTGTCCTGCAACTGAGATAGTGAGATTAAATTCATGCCCAACCCTAGCAACATGTAGTACATCTGTGATCTTGACACTGGTTCCGGCTTTCGTTTGAAACACTACGGCTCCTCTCCCAACTGGAGTGCATTTCGTGCTATTCACCATAGTGATTTGGAAGTTCATCTGCTCCTCCCTATAGCTCGAGAAATATTCTTGTACTCCAGTCATATGAGCTGAGGCCCCGCTATCAATATACCAGGTTCCTGCAGAGGCTGAACTTGACAAACATGCACAATCTTCTTCTAACCTAGAGGATAAAACATCTAAGTTTGCCATACTTATCTGTGCTTTCCTTTCTCTGCGCTGCGTCCCTTCTGAAGCTTCTGGATTGCGCAGTCCCTTCTCTGACTCTGCTTCCTTTGGATTTGACAGCTTTGATACCATGTGAAAATTCTATAATGTAGAATTCTATTGCAGCTACTGATTATATTTCTTCTATTGCATTCTCACACAATTATTTAACATTTTACTGTGTTAAATATCAAAATAAAATATGCTGCAGACTTCACGATAAATAAACAACATGAAAGAAATAGCACAAATTTTCAAACATAGACATTGTTATTTTTGGAAAATTGTCCCCAGAAAAACCCAACTCAGGAAAACTGGTGAAACAGATATGAGGGTTTCTTTATTATGCAGAAATTCTGAGTACAAATGTGTGATTGTATTTATCAATCAATCACTTGAAGAAATCTGATGAGAATGGGCTTAGTGGGACAATTCTCACTTCACCACAAAGTTCTGGCACCAATCTGCACCCACTCTGAATGCCTCTGCGTGATTTCTACGCAGTGACTGCGTCACTTACACTGTCACACTGTCACTGCTGCTGCTGCTACTCGTTATGGCTGCCTCGGTGCTCACTGCAGTGTGAGACTAGAGTTTTCTCCTCTTCCGGAAATCCCCTTCGGCTACTGAATGAACCCTCAATTGTCTCCCCAACTGAAATCGAAACTCCCTCTGCTACTCTGCGCTGGCCCAACGTAACTGTTGCTTGGCTATCTCTGCGTTGCTGCTATGGCTCCCTTCTCACTTCTCTTCCTGCACTCCTTATTCTTCAGAAATTCTCCCTCCTGGAGATACCACCTTCTCCTCTTTGCAATCTAGAATCACTTCGATTCTTCCTTCGGCTGAAGAATTCGATCTCTTGATTCTTTTTCCATCTGATGTGATTTCCATAGGCCCCTCACCCTCCTTCTTATAATCCTTCGTTGACCCTTCAACGACCAAGATTAAAACATAATCAAGGGCTAGGATTAACTTGGAGGTGATCCATGACTTTATCTAGAAGATTCACACTTGGTTTAATTAATACTCTTTAATTAATCAATTTCCATAAGTTTAGACTTAGGGAAACATTAAAAAACGATTAATTAATTTAATTAAGCCATCTCTAAGTGGAATTTTCCAAAACCATTTCTGGGTTTTTTGGAATGCATGTGTCTTAGCCTATATCCAAAGTTACAATGCTAGATCACATCCGATGCTAGCATAAATCAACACTCCCTCTTGGTGAGGAAAGTGCTGTAGCAAAACAACTCACTGTGCTGCTGATCTGGAACATCTACTGCTGTGCTGTTGATGCTGCCCACCAACACTGCTCAAGAAATGCTGCATCTGTAGTGCTGTGGACTCTGCATGCTGCTGCCAACTGCCACTGTACTGCAATGCCCTCTGAATTGTGCACTGAAGATCCATTGACTACTGAAATGGATTCTCAGTCATACCCAATTGTTCTCTGAACTGAGTGAACTTAATCCTCCCTAGAGCCTTAGTGAGTATATATGTTGTCTGTTCTTTTGTGGGAATGTACTGGAGTTGTATAGTCCCACGCTGCACACAGTCTCTGATAAAATGACACCTGATGTCAATATGTTTGGACTGATCATGAAATACTAGATTTTTAGAGAGTTTGATACAATTCTGATTGTCACAGTAAACGCAAGTTGGCTCCATCCTGCTTCTGAATAGACTCACAAGAAGTTTCTGAAGCCAAATGGCTTCCAATCTGCGTCTATGAATCCACGGAGTCTGACATCTTCTCCTCGGCCATACCGTATACCAAATCTGACTGTTCCTTGTACATACCCTAGCACGTGCCTTGTTGCTGCCCAGTGCACTCTTTTGGGTTCCACCATGAACTGATTAAGAGTGTTGATAGCGAAGCAAATGTCTGGTCTGGTGTTAACCAGATACATCAATGATCCGATGCGCTGTCTGTATAAGGTGGGGTCCACTTCTTTGTCTTCTGATGCATCTATCTTTTTCCAATTTGTGATCATGGGAGTAGCCATAGGCCTGCAATCCTGCATTCTGAACCTCTTCAGAATTTCTAAGGCATACCTCTCCTGCCCCATGAAGATATCACCATTCTTCTGACAGACTTCCAATCTTATGAAGTAATGCATCAACCCCAAATCCTTCATATCGAATTCTGCTTCTAGATTCCCTTTGCAATCCTTGATGATCCTGTGAGAAACATATCATCTACATATAGTATTAATACCAATGGCTCATCCTCTACCAACAAATAATAAAGATTGGGATCTGCTTCAATCTTGACAAATCCCAACTTTTGCAAATAGCTATCTATTTGACCATACCATGCTCTTGGAGCCTGCTTGAGCTCGTACAGGGCCTTCTTCAATCTGCATACATGAGACTTCCTTTCATGAGTCTCAAAACCCTCTGGCTGTTCGATATATACCTCTTCCTCAATTTCTCCATTCAAGAATGCTTTTTTGACATCCATTTGATGAATTTCCCATCCCATCTGTGTTGCTAAGGATACAATAGTTTGGATGTAGGTATATCTGGCAACTGGTGCGAAGGTCTCCTCATATTCAATGCCTTCTTTCTGAGCATACCCTTTTGCCACGAACCTTGCCTTATATTTCTCTACGCTACCATCTGCATTGTATTTGATCTTGTAGATCCATCACGATCCAACAACTGATCTGCTGTGGGGTCTGGGCACAACTTCCCAGACATCATTTGTCATGATGGAAGCATACTCCTCTATCATGGCATCTACCCATACCTAGTGTTGAACAACTTCCTGGAAGCTGGAAGGTTCCTCTACCTGGGCAACCAGAGCCTGGTACTTGTTAGGAGGTCTATGTTGCCTCTTCCCATTCCTGGGAGTCCCGATAAAGCACCGTATGAAGTGTCAATTTGCCCTTGATTAACAAGCTTGGTTCACTTAGATGCATTAATGATTAATTGTACCTAGTGGTGAAGATGCAGGTAGTTTTCATGATGGGCTAGGCAACTTAACTGGGGCCTAGGTTTGCTAGAGGATCATTATGACATCGTATAGGTAAAGCATTGAGAGCCATAGGATTCCTATCAGTTGGAAAGCATCATTCCATTTCATGGGCACCTACGACATCCTAATAGTCTCTTAAATTTCCATGAAAACTCGACAACTACTTAGATGAATAACTGATAACTGAAACTAGTCAACTTTCACCAATATACATAGTCTCTTAACAATTCATAAGCAGTGAAATAAAAATGCACCACACAAATTAACACACTTATTTTTCTCATGAAACCCAACAGGGAAAACCTGCTTGCTTTATGTGGCTATTTTATTGATTTTCCTTGGAGCAATTGAATCTATTACAAAGAAATCTGTCTATCTTGAGAAAACGTTTTGCTTATCACACAAATTGCAACTTATACAATTGATCTTGACCTGCCTTGATCACAGCTTGATCTCGGTTCCCGACGAACAATTGATCCTTGCCGCCTCCTTGACTTGCTATACAAACCTTGCTCGTCTTCTCCTTGATCTTTATGCAATAAGAGCCTCCTAAATTCTTGCGCACTTGGTCCCTATTTCTTAGCGCATTTGAGGCCCCCTAAATCCAAGCACAAATCTGCCTATTTTCTTGTACACTTACTGCTTCCTATTTCTTAGGACACCAGCTCCTTAAGACTACGCACAACCAAACTCCTAAATTCTAGCGCACTTGTGCTCCTATTCTTAAAGACACATTGCCTGCGCTCCACAATCAAGGCTCTCTCTCTCACAATCTCGTGAGCTTGCTTTGTCTCACATCCTCGTGCACAACCCAATTGAATGAAATTATGCCTTCGTCTTCTCTTTTATAGATTCGATCCATGCTAAATTAGGCAAGTACAAACCTAGAACTTGAGTTGTGATTGAGAAGTTAACTGAGTCAAACTGGTTCTCTCTCTAATCTTCTCTGGAGTTATAACTCGTCCTTCCTTCAATCAAGACTGAAGACCCAACTCGTTCTAACTGAACTAGATATGCCAACCAATACTGTAGTCAAACTGATGAAGACTTCCACTTAACTGAAGCTCCAACACTACGCATGAACTCGTGATAATTATTCCCATAAATTGGAAATTAACTCACCACAACTGAAGCTAAGTCACCTGACACGGGGATACGGGAATTCAAGAATCGGATTCGGGATACGGTGACCCCGGAACAGGACACTTCCGGGATACGATACGTTATATATTATTTTATTAAAAATATATATATATATATATATATATATATTAAAAATTAAATATTTTTTACACAAATTCATACAAATTCATTGATTCAAACATAGATTTAAGATCTTAGATACTCATACATGATACATTGAAATTTGATACATTGATACATCATACAATTGTCAAATTTACTCATAAAGACAAGATAGTAAGATACTGTAGTTTTCTCATTAAGTCATCAGAATCAAAATGTGTTACATAAGTACACTGCCAATGGCAAATAGAAATAGAAAATACAAAAAAACTACAGTCTACAAGACTACAAGCCTGAAGCCTCAATGAGTCAGAGACTTAGAGTCAATGAGTCATCAATCCTCATCATCATAATTAGCATCATTGTCCTCATCCCGATCATCATGCTCACCACTGCTCTCCTCTGCCTCTAATGCATCCTCCTCCTCTGCCATCTCTGCATCTGCTGGTGTGGAGGATGACGCCTCTACTCCATCATCAAATGTGACAAGCTCTAGCACTGGTGCATTGAGATCCAAGTTGGCCAATGCCAACTCAACACTATTGTCCGACCCATATCATCAGGAAAGACATCCCACATCTTTGTCTTTACCTTCAACCAATCCTCCCTCTGCCTATAGATGAGACGAAGGTTGGTGTGCACATACACCATTGTCTCTGCCGTGGACTGCTCAAGCCTGCTCTTCTTCACACTATACAAATTCCCATATGTGCTCCAATTCCTCTCGCAACAAGAGGATGAAGTCACCTGAGAGAGGAGCCTCATGGCTAACTATTGTAGAGGAGGGCTTGTTGCCCCATGAGTTGCCCACCAAGAATAGGGCTTCTCAGCCCCCCTGTCTCGAATCATATCATAGCCTACAAATTGCCCAGTGCCAGTGGAAAACTCTGCAAAGGCATCCTCCACCTCATCAAGGGATGCCCTCTCCTGAAAAATCCTCCTCAACACATCTTTCCTCCCCTGTGAGATTTCACCATCCATGTGAGGAGGGAATCTGCGAGAAGGTCCACCATTCAGCCACTCATGGCTGTAGTATTTTGGGTTCAATGAGTGAGCCAAACAATGTAAAGGTGTGCAATTCTTGTCCCATCTGCTGACAAGAATATCCTGTATGCTGGTGAAGGCCTCTAGTGATGTCTCATACTCTGGGCACTGACTCTGTAAAACAATGGTCCTCACAGACTCGATCATGGAATCCCATCCCTCATAAACCTCTCCTAGGATGGGTTGGTCTGTATCTGCAAATCGAAGCAAGGAAATGATAGGCTCCATGATCTGAATAACTAGATCTACCTTCTACCACCATAGATCATCCAACACTGTGTCCTTCACTTTCTTTGAGGTTGCTTGATTCGTCTTTCTCCAAAAAGACCAAAACTCTGAAATAACATGGCCCCAAGAGCGGTCTTGACCTCCCTCAACCTCTTCAACATGATGAATGAAGAGGCAAACAATGTATCCGCAATCTTCAACAATGATAGATTGGTGTACTCCTTGTAGATAGTGAGGGCATTTGTATGGTTTTGTACAAAATTGCGAATATGTTGTGCATCCTCAATAATGGCTCCAATCCAAAGCACATCAGAGGCAATAGATTTCAGTGCCAAGTTCAATGAATGGACAATGCAAGGTGTCCAAAATATTTGTGGATATTTTGCTTCCACAATCATGCTAGCAGCCTTGCAAACAGGTGCATTATCTGTAATGATTTGCACACAAGAATCGACACCTACATCTTCAATAATTTTAATAAATAACTCACCCATATATTATGCATCCTTGTACTATCCAAGTGCATCCACTGATTTCAAGAAAACTGGACCATTCAAGGATGACACCATGAAGTTGATGAGTGGGTGGCGTGCTGGATCTGTCCATCCATTAGAAACAATGCTAACCCCAGATGTTGGCCATGCTGATTTAATAGGCTCAAGCATTTTGTCCACCTCTTTCTTTGCCTTTGTCAACAATGTGGTTCTGAGCTTCTCTGACCCAGGAGGCACATACCCTGATGGAGCCCCATGACTAAGAGCTCAACACATCTCAATAAATAGAGGTGACCGTGCAACATTAAAGGATATGAAGTTCTGATAGGAAAAAAATGAAATGTTGAGATCAAGCTCTTCCTTCTTCTCTTTTTGAAAAATCTTGTCCATTAGACCAACTGCAGTTGCCTTTCTCTTTGCTGATTGTCCCCTACTAAAAGTCTCAAAAGGGAACTTGTTGCTGCTTTTCCTTAAGAATGGAAAGGGGTCATCATTCTTGTTTTTATTTTTATTTTATTTTGATGCCACATTTGCCTCACCAACAAATTGCTCTTTCTCCATTTCCTTCCTCTGTGCCGATTCTATTGTTGTACAACATTTAATGCCACAACCTAGAATACCCAACAAATGAGCTTTCACACGGAAATATGTGAAAGTGAAATGGCCGCCGCATATATTGCATTTCCATGAACAATTACCTCCTCCCCTTTTTTCATGCCTCTCCTTCTCTTGTCACATATTTCCACAATGGGTATTTGGGGTCATGAGTTTGTTTTCCCTGCACATTTGAAGCTGATGTTGCAGCCCCACTTCCAATAGATGGAATATCTGCAGACCCTGATGAAATAGGGACAGGAGGGGCATCTCCAATGGGGACATTCTTCCCCTTTCTTTGCCCATGTCTTGCTACCTTTGATTGAGCCATGAATACTGTAAAAAATAAACAAAAATAACCAAATATATAAAACATATGCACATGCAAACTCTAACAGCAAACTAAATGCAAAATATAGAGGGACAGTGCACTTACCGGATGCTCGAATCTCTTCGAAAGAACTCCCTTTCTCCTTGCTAACCCTTTCTTCTTGCAAACCCTTGCTCCTTGCTCACTTCACAAACAAAAAACGGTGACAAAGAATGAGTGGATTCAGTGTTTTAAAAGGCAAAATCGCACTTTTTTGAGACAACGAATCTGGTACAGGGTACGGTCGGGATTCGCTGTACCCTATATGGATACGGCCATATCTCGTGAATCAGGTACAAATCTTGAAGAATCGTATCTGATTCGCCAGATTCAAGATTCAATGGCCCAGGGGGACGAATCCGATTTCTTAGAACTGAAGTCTATCTTAAGAGCTCGCACTCAAACTGGGAGGACAAATTAGGGTCTTCACTGGTTATGGCACAAGCCGAAAGACCTTTCTCGCTACATTTTCAACACAGTCTACGCTTTGCTCACATTATTCATGAGATGATGCACTTGGACTGACATGCACCCAACTGTCTTAGCAATATACATGTGGTTTGGCAGTTGATTTGAGGCCCAAATGAGGTTTTTCTCACCCCTTGAGACATTGAAGTGCTAGTGCCATCCTCAGAGCCCTCAACATTGGAGCAAAACTAGTGTATTCTATCACCAAGAGACCCATGAGACCCATTTTGTGCCCCAATCACAAAACTGAGGTCCACAGGATGATTAGTAAGGAGATTGAAGGGCCAACCCTACGTTTCGATTTTTGGAGACCTCTACACTTGACTTGGTAGTTGACACTGGAGGAGCCCAGTGCATGCCTTGAGAGGTCCTATGCATGCATGACGTTTGCATTTCAACCTCTTTTGGGGTTAATTCTTATGTTTTACATTGGTTATGCGGTTGGCTTGTAGCCTCAATTAGTTTTCCCCATCATTTTACAACTTGAAGGAGCTTTTAGGCTAAAATAGAGATCATTTGACATTTATAAATTGGATAGAGATCATTCTATTCTCTCATCATCACTTGGAGAATTCAACTTCTTTAGAGAATTTCACACGTTCCTTCATGGCTATTGGAGACCTTTGGATGCATTTCGATGTTTGGAAGCTATTTTGGATTGTATTTGGAGCTATTTCTTTGAATAATGGATGGATATACTACGTGTTATCTTGTAAGTGCTCATTGTTGATGAAGCTCAAGGGATAGTTTAGTTGGTCGAGTTCCTGTTGCTAAGTACCTCGCCTATTAGGAGGTCATGGGGTCAAATCTCCTTGACGCCCTTGGGGTTAGACCTTCCTAGTTTGGCCGTTGGGTAAATCTCTTCGGGTCAATCTATGTAGAAATTTTGGGCCCAACCTTGGTTATCAGTTTCTCCTTATCACTCCCATGTAGTTAAATGCCCATTCCCATAAACATACATTCAACAAGTTGGAAATAATAAATATTTCTGAAAACACAAATTCTGGAAATTTCAAAGCGCTGGAAAATGCAGAAATAAAACTCAGAAATTATTTCAGCGATACACATAGAATATGATACGCTGATATTTGTTCAATATGACCCTGGAAAAACCCCCTACAACTCTTGGAGAAAACTAGTTCTAAAGCTCTTGTTTATTTTTGAATATTGCTTTTACAGAGAAATGAAATGTACTGTAAAAATTCCAGCAACCATAATTTTTACTTATCTCAAAAATTGTGCTTGTACTCCACCTCGTTTTTCGTGCCAAATGCAAAACAGAAAATTACAGCAAAAGGTACAACCTTAAATCAATGTTGCGAACATCAGCATTGGGATAAAAACGACAAGGGTCCGGAAAACCAAAATATCATAAAAATCGGGAAAATATTGGTAAAAATCGGCAAACATCGGCAAAATTAAGATACCATAAAAATATCTTTAAAAATCGGCAAACATCGGCAAAATTAAGATACTATAAAAATATCTTTAAAAATCGGCAAACATTGGCTAGGCTAAAAAATCGTGATTTTGAGATAAAATCGGGATGTTATCGAGATGTTCGCAACACTGCCTTAAATGTTGTACGGACAACATAGAAAACAATGCCGGAACAGCTGTACAACCTTCCTCAAAAACTGTGCCAAAGGTTGCCTTGAAAATAGTGCCAAATAAATTCTGTACGGACCTCGATTTCTGTGTTGTTGTGCTGCTGTACGAACCTCGAATTCTGTGCCTCAACTACTGTATGGACCTCGAAATTTGTGCCAGACTGTTGCAATAAATGCTGCTCTTCCTTTCCTCGATTTTCGTGCCACTTGCCTAAAAAATCGTGCTCCTTCTTTGTTGTACGAATTTGCTGAAATGAAGTTGCCTTGGTAAATGTGCTAAGGTATTGTATCTTCTTCTCTTCTCTGCTCAGAAATTCCTCTTGCTCTCTTCTCCTTCTCTCTCAATCTGCTCATGAAAGTATGAATGGCTTTTTCTCTTCTTTTCCTCCTTTAACCTAACCCTAAGTGACTTTGGGGAATCCCTAAATCCAATGGCTGAGATAGCTTTAGATCTAGGGCTGAGATTAAATGTGCATTTAATTCTCACTTTCTATTTTTCAATTCACCCCACTTAGCTTTTTATTCCTATAGTCACTTTTCCACTTTCTAATTTCACATTGACTTTAATAAAGTCACTTTAAAATTAGACTTAGTAATTTTATCACCTATAAAGTCACTTTTAAATTAGATTTGACTTTACCACTTATAAAGTCACTCTAGGAGAAAAAGTTAAATACATTTGGACACTTTTCCCTAGGCCAAAGATCAAAGCCTTAGGGAGCCACTTGTCCTTTGGTACCCAAATTTTAACAATCTACTTAGATTTTCCATGGATGTAGCGACCACTCAGTGTCCGTGAATCAGATTGAAAAAAAAAAGTGCTCATTGTTGATGAATTTTATCTTGAAATTGTCTAATGTATGGAATTGCTGCTTCTAGATTATGCTAATTCGTACCCTAATTGTTGAATTTTTTTGAAAGGCTATGTAGTTGAGAATTGCATATGTTATTCATTATATGATATGTAATGAATATTTGTAATATTTTTTTTTTTGGTGTCACCTATGACAGGGTTAGGATGGACTTCCAGAGTTGGGAGCAGACAAGTCACAGATACAGGTTGGTGTCATCAGCGTGCCCAAGGGATTTTTGGAGGAGTTCTGAGGAGTTTCTATGAGGATCGGTGCCATTCGCTTGATATATTCCATCATCCGCACCGTTTGCCTTTTGTTCCAGTGCATTCCGACAACTTTCGGAAAACTGAGTTATTTTTGGGCTTAACTCAATTAATTACGCTCAAGGTGGCATTTCGGGAGGAATACATGATAGAACACCTTAGTGTAGTAGCTCGTTGGAACCGGGACGAAAATACCTACATGATGGGGTGGTTGGACATGAGTTTCAGTGACTTGAGGAGACATGGTAGCCGATTTACTCTTTCCGGCATTAAAAAGGAATATTTTAATTGGAAAATAAGAGGGAAAAGTGCTCCATGATTATAATAATAATAAAATAAGGCTCTAGAAGGATCCATGAGATCTATAAAAGAAAAGGAGGAGGCCATTGAGGAATATCTTGGATTTGATATCTTTCCTTGTATGTGAGGTTGAGAACCCGGTTCTCTTCTCCATTGGTAGCCCTAGGATGGAAACCCTCGGGTATGTTGGCGAGTGTTGGATGGAAACCCAACTCTCTTTGAGGAGACTTCATTCAGGAGTTTCACGGAGCTTCATGGATATTGGAGTGAGGATCATTCAAATCCTCAATTGGTGCTTCATTGATTTTCAGTTGATTTAGTGGCAGCGGTTGCCGGAGGGAGAGTGCAACAGTTCAGTCTTGGGAGGGACGATTTCAACATCAGAGCAGATTAGTTGTGGAGATCAAATCATCCATCTCAGATACTTCAGCTATATTATCATGTATAGTCTTTCCGCTATTTACATAATAAAATTTGAGATCATTTCTGCTCGACATGTTATTGCATATGCTTGATTTGTCTTATTTTACATGGCAATCTTCTGTGGTATAAATGATGATTTTATGAAAAATGTTTGGTTAAGGGAATTTCTAGCAAATTTAGTTAAAATATCCCGTTTGGGATATTACAATGTTCCTAGTGGAGGAATCCTTTAAACTCTCCATTAAGCTCCATTCTCGTTAGAAGTGGGTAAATGCTAGAAATTGGTACCTAGGGCATCAATTTTTAACCTCCTTAGAAACGTTTTAGCTTATCTTGAGCCTCCTAGACTCCATATGCCCAAAGGACAAGGAACTAATCCAAGTCCTAGGTGATCATCCTATCTTTTCATCCATAAATTTTCCTCCTAAAAATTTTAGTCCTCTTAAGGTAGGACGTTTATCTAGGGCTTAGAGTGAATTGCCTTGGGAGAGGTTTTGTGGGAATTTAAGAGCCTAAACATGGAGCTAAGGGTCTTGGCTACTTGACCTCCAAGTTTGATGGACATCCACTTAAATTTTATCCATAAAATCTCTTGCCCTAGGTGTTGCCCTTAGAGGGAAACCCTAGCTATTCTTCCTCAACTTTGGTACTTCCTTGAATGTTGTATGAGCTTAGTAGTCATTGAAATATATCATAAGAAGCCTTTTAACCTTATTGCCTTGATCTTGGGAGTACCTAAAACCGAGCGAAATCATAAAACCTTAGGTGTTGTGCATTTTATTCCTAGACCTCTCATAAAAAGCGAATTTCTTCGTGAAGCCTTGTACTATAAATTTGAGCCTTTCTTGAGAGATTCTAGCTTATCACCTTATAACCTAACCCTAGAATACCTTTATAGGTGATCATATCGTACTGAGACTCCTCCCATCGGTGAAAGCCCATAAAGAGCAGGGGCCTTGGTTGTTGTCATAGTGGTCCATTGCCCCATAGTTAACACTTAGTCTAGCTATTTGTCTTGTAGGGTTTCCCTCTCCAAGGCCTGCTAGATTTTGCGGTAGCATTTTGGCGCTATTGTCGCGGAGACGAAGTGTGTGCCTTGTCCACACATGACAATATTGATTATCATTTGGCAACTACATTAGAAGAACGAAGCCCTTGTTCTTAATTGAACTTCGATTTCAATGCTTGTAAGTTAAAGCAAGCATCTCTCATGGCATCTTAAAATTCACCTTGGAAACTCCCCATATGGTTGATATGCAAGGCTCAAGCAATGTGGGATTGGAAAGAATCATACATGGCTTTGGATATTGCATGGATTCCTGGATATCCAAATACAATCGAGTTGAATCATGTGGGAGGAGTGCCAAAGTTTGATTGTGATCCATCTGCAATAGTTGATCTTGTTGCTAAATTCATCTAGTATACCTCAAGCACCAATGTGGTCCATCAAGATGTTCTCATTTAGTTGTTTATTGTCTCTATTGGATCTAGGAAGAATGATTGGCTTGAAAATTCATGCGAGCCCAAAAGCATTCCTTCCTTCTCTATATTGTTTGGATACTTTCTGGCATATAAAGGACTGAGTTATCAAAATAGTGAGGAAGCATGGCAAATATTGGAGGTTGCTCTGCAAAAGGAAGGCATCATTGAGTGTATGAAGTGATTGAAGAACATCTTGAACTAGAGGAAGAGCCCTTTCTAGATCACCAAGATGAAAGCATTGATGAAGATATTGAGGGTGATCCTGAGAGGGGACACGGTAAGGATCTTGATAATGAGGGTTCCTTAGAATAGCCCCATCTTTTTCGAGGACATTACTTCTGACAATGTACATGAAAAGGTTGACCCCATTAATCCCTTGGATGTTGAAATTCGTGATTACTTGCATATTGCAGAAGGGAAATGGGAGATCATTGGCCATCATTTTGATAAGGACCCTATCTCTGATACCAAAGATGATATTAATAGAGGCCTTTGCCTTGCCTTATCTTCCTTATGACCATGGAGGGGTATTTGAGTCGTGCTTGGACCCTCATGTCATTCCCCATTGTACTAGCATTGGAGATGATGAACCTAGGTTGTTTACCCTATTGATATTTCTAGGGTTCACATATTCTAGAAAAATAATTTCCTTCAACAGATAACTACTTCCAATGATCAGATAGCATCAACAACATTCAATATCATTAAGCAATTATAGAGAAGAAAATTTCAACCAGTAAACATGAAAAGAGCGATAGAAAATAACCATGAGACAATGAGACAAGAGACACAAAAATTAGGCCTGAGGCCAGGGAAAAAACCACAAGGGGAAAACCTTGAAATCTTTCCTTATGAGAGAGAGAGAGTTCATTGTTCATCAATACATCAAGATAATAAAACATAACAACTGACTGGAAATTAAGATCATCCACAAGTGCCAAACCTCCTAAGATTTTCGGCCCCTTTCATCTTTCCATTCTTCGCTGGAACAAAGCTCATCATTAGATAGATCGATGATCTAAATGAGGAGAGATGCTCTCCTATATATAGACTTCAAATGGGGAGAAATCAATGCCTTTAAAGGAGCCCAACCAATTTGTTCAAAAGTAGGCCGACTGGAGTAATTTTGGGATGCATAAAACAAATTCAAAATTTCAGTTTCTTCATGATGAAACTACCGACCATGGCTTCCATATTTCCAACACCCCCTCTTAGATAGGGAGGTACTTTTCATTCTGTCTCTCAAGATCAATCTCCTCAACCATTGGGCTCCTGGTAAACACCTAAGGGAGAGATCAAATGTACAAGTCTCTCTCTCTGTTAAGATCAATCTCCCCGACCAATCCATAGGTCTCTTAGCCACAACCCAAGGGAGAGATTATCAGTCTCATCATAGGGAAAGATACATAACATCCAACACATCCCAAAAGCTACAATCCTATGGCATCCAGGTCAATGCCCTACTGACTAGTGGGATCAATCAATGAGGTCAAGCTAATCATATGCACAAAGTACATCCCTTGACCACAAACAAGGTCTCTTGGTCCATGACCTAAGGGAGGAATACCTATCTCAGTCCATGACCATATAGTCTCTCGGTCCATGACATAGGTGAGAGAACTCGAGACCAATCTCCCTGACCAATCCATAGGTCTCTCAACAACTGCGTAAGGGAGAGATCACAAAATCAATGTCCTCAACCAAATTGGTCTCCTGGTAAAAACCCAACGGATCACATTAGGCCTCAGAACCAAAATCACTGGCCTCCCGATCAACTGACCTAAGGGAGTGACAATCTTCCTGATCGTAAGCATGGTCTCTCAACCAATGCCTAAGGAAGATTCTCATGATGCTATTAATCAATGCTCCTTCTCCAAGAGGGGTTCTCAACCATCCTAGGCTTCTCAGAAAAGCACACATCAACATCTTGCTGAACAACATAAAAGTAGTCATGGTGGAACTCAACACTCGATCAATCATTCCAATAGGCAACAATAGGCTGAACAACCAATTATAACTTAAACTTTATTCATGGCTTCTCACTTAAACAAATATTAGCAAGTTGCTTATAAAAAAAAAGTATACCATGGTCGAATCCAATAGATAACAATAGGCTGAACACCCAACTATTTATTCAACTTCAAACATGGCTTCTTGTGAAAGTTTCAAAACAGAAACCCTATTGCGGTATCTCGATCTACTTCACCTACTTGTTTCATTAACATTAACAAGTTATTTAACTGTAGTATTCAGAAAAACACCAAAGTAGACACTAACTGCATCCTATACATGTACTGATCATTAACTGAACAATGCACACATGTGACAAGATTACACACGATTTTTCGGACAAATGTCCTCGGAAAAACCCAATGCGGGAAAATCGGTGCAACAACTCCAGAGGGTTTATATTATTATGCGGAATTTGAATACAACATTCTGGGCACCAAACATGGTTGGCCCTACAAAGAAATTACATGACAATAAGTACCTTTCACTCGGAGACAGAAGATATGGCTGTATCACACCCTCAAACGAGATTTACAGATCATAAGCCCCTTCTGTCCCATTGGAACCCTCAGTGCTGCCTTGGCAACCTCTGCGTTAGCCCTCAACTGACCAACGTCCCCACTGCGTCACCCTGACCGGTGCTGCGCTGCCCCAGCTGGGACTGTGTCACCCTGGCTGGTGCTGCGTTGGCTAGGTTTGCGTCACCCTGGCCGGGCTTACACAGCCTCTGCATGGTGCTGGCTGAACTACGTCCTCCAGGCTGGCTCTGCGCTTACTGGTACTCATTGCCCCTCTGCCTTGGATTAGATCATCCCTCGCCGATCTTTTCCCCTCACTACACTGCAACTCGTTTCAAATTTCTCAGCAAAACCCTGCCCCAGAAATTCGACTTAGCTTCAGTGCTCTGACATTGTGTGTGTGTCTCCAATTGACCCAAGCCTTTCCTTTAGACTTTTCTCGTTGGGAAACCAATGGCCGTGATCTAATCTCTAATCGACGGCTCAGATTAAAAGATTGCTTGATCCACGTCACTTAGAACATTTCATCACATGTGTTTAATTAATTCACTTAAATTTTTCTAATTTCCTAAGTTAGACTTAGGGTCCAAATTAAAAAATTAACTATTTGAATATCTCATACACCAAATGAAATTTCTCCAAACGCTTTCTGGGTTTTGGAGGTCTCGTATGTCTTAGCCCTTCCACAAAATTTCAGGGCTAGAGGACACCCGATGCTACCTCAAAATCTCAACAGTTCTCACAAAAAAAAACCTCAACAACTTGCTCATCAACTCCCTCCTACACAAAAGTCCTCCGCCCTTGTCAGAAACATATTTTCAATACATAGAAAAAATCACAGGTTCTTCTTTTACATATTCAGATCAACATCGCTCTAGCCATATTCATCTTGGAAGTCACACAGATAGGAAACATGCTCCAATCAGGTTGATCTTGTCTGCTTCGTCTGAGTCCAGAGATTCATCTAATACAAGTCTTCTTGTCCCAAGCTTTGTCCATCCAATCTTTTCATTTATGCCATAGCCGTGACAGACTTCATCATGTACCTGGAATCCTTACTAGGAGGCCATGGAAGAACGAATACAATTAGACAAGATCTACAAGGACAAGAAAGAAAAGAACATTAGTAATGATTAAAGAAATACAAGATACTTATCTTTCGAGAACATGCCAGGTCAGTTTTATTCTTTTCCTTGTTGCATCCAACTTGCAAATCAACTTGATCATCAAGATGTCATTTCTTCCAGGAGCTATGGTTTCTTCTCTCAAGTGGAAGCAATCAATTCATAAGCGCAGGGCTTTCTTCTCCAACCCTTTTTGTTCAGTTAAGTTTATCAATGGTTTAGATAGGGTTTTGATTCTAAACCCAAAAATTTCTTGAAGCTTAGTGTAGGGTTTACAAACCCCCACTCATCCTTGCATCATTCTTGCTATTAGTCCTAGGGTTTTGAGTAACATTCCACCTTGCATTCTTTTTCAACTTCATCATTTTCAACATCGGCAATGTTAGGGTTTCACAAACCCTAGGGTTTTCTTGATCAAACCCTTACTAGGTTTTTGCAATCCCAAAACATTCGAAGAATCTGGTCAGACATGCAGACTTTCAAACTCTAATTGATGCAATCTCATCAAGTCTTAAATCCTTGGCAATAATCTGATCGGACTTTAGGCTTAAAAGGGAAGCTTGCTTAACAAATGGAGTAATCTTGACATCCTTACATTTAATGTCCATAGCTACGTACTTCAAATCATAAAGTATCAATTGCATTACTTTTGCAATAAATTTCATCATCAAGGCTTATTCTCCAATATTCATGCCAATTCTTAGGAATTCATCAAGAGAGACATTGGTCTTCAAGGCAGGCGACATTTTTAAACATAACAGACCTTCCAAAAAATTAGTTTCCAGCACTGGTTCATTCATGAGATTCCAAAACACTGTCTTGACACCAATTCTTTCACTTGCAGACTTGCAAATTGTTCGTCCATTAATGAGATACTGAGCCACCCATCATTGTTTGACTACTCTAAAGGTCAGAACAAAAACTCAAAAGAAGATCATTAGTGAAATTGCAATAATCTTGATCATATTATTGAAGACTTACAGAGGAGCATTGCTTTCAAAAATATATAATAGATTTTCCAGGTAACACGGTCTTGCATCCTTGGACTTATGAGGGTTCGCTTCAGATCAATTAGGTTGGCCCCTTTCAGTGTACGTCATCCTTCGGTTATGTATAGAGAAGTGTCTCCTTCAACATATCTGAGTCCTTCACAGACAGAGGTAAGAGTATAGAGAAGTGTCTCCTTCAGACAAAGATAACGGCTCAGTAACTTGATGCTTAGACTCGGTCTTTCTTTAGTGTAATTCGTCCTTCCTTCAAGCAGTATCATAACACCATATATCTAAATCCTCCACTAACTTGAATCACATAGAAGAGCTCAGACTATTGGTCACAGAGATGGTCTCGGATGTCACCACATATTCAACAGAGATTTCGAACAACCGTCAACTTTGTTACATTTCCTCAAAGATAAAAAGATTTAGATTAGTTTCTTCAATTTTGGATCACGGGACCTTCCACAGAGGCTTGAACTCCCATGCTTGGTCTTGATATATTGCCTAGATTGATTTCGTATTTGCATAACAAAACTATCACAGAGAGTTCGGATCACTTTCCTCAAAAAGTTCAGATCACAGAGGAAAGTCGGAAACCACAGGGAGCTCAGATGCTTCAAACTTTGCTTCATTAAGGTAAATTCAATAGTTCCACAATTTATAGCTCGGAGTTCATTGGACCTAGATATTTGGTCATATCTTAGTGTAATAAACCTCACATGATCCCACAGGTATATGATCTAATATTTGCAAATTTCTACATAAACTAGGTGCCTTAGGTCGTTTGTACAACAGAGATAGGTAGCTCACATAACAGAGTATAAATATCACAGAGAGGCTCACATAGCATCACAGGGATGTACTTTAATCATAACAACAGACCATAGACTTATATGCAATAGAAATCAGCTCACTTGATGCCACCAAACTCACATATTTTCACAAAGAAGCTTTGACAAAAAACTCAAATATTTCCAGAGTAACTAGATGCCATAGGAGCCCACAAACTAGGGATAACAAGATGCCACAGTAGGGTTCAAATGCTACTGAGGTAGTAGATTGGATGTCACAGGAAGCTCTTAGGATCAAATCCTTATAGTTCCTCAGATTAGTATAGACTTCGAACCCTTTCTATAATCTCTGCATTGGATAACATGAATAAAGAGATGCCAGTTTTATCACGAGCTTCTCTAGACAACATTTCTACTATACAATTTAAATATTCTGGATCATGTACAATGTCAAAATCAAAATTCTGTAACCAAAGAACCGATTTCTGTACACGGGTATGGTTGTCTGTCAGCAAGTTGTTTTTTAACATTCCTGCCAAAATCTTTAAATCTGTACTACTAGGGAATTTAACAGGCTTTAGGTACAGTTTGAAATGCAAAATAGTATTTTTGACAGCTAGCAATTCTTTGTGACTAGATGGATAGTTCAATTCTGCTCCTTTAAAAGTGTCAGAAGCATAGCCGCAAATTTCTTCTTTGCCTTCAAGTTCTTCTAGCAATACTCCTCCCCATGCATTCTGTGAGGCATCTGTTTCTATCATATATCTACCATTTTTAGTAGGTAGAGAGAGAGGTGGCAGGGACTGGACATTTTGTTTAATATTCTTGACTCTTGTTGTCATTTCTTCTGTCCACGCCGGAGGATTTTTCTTCGGTCTTTGCGGAAAAATGTGTATATCAGAGGCTTGTCCTTTGTAGAAAGGTTTGATATAGTTCAAACTTCCTAAAAACCTCTGCAATTGTGTTTTATCTAATATCTAGTCTGGGTCATTCTTGAAGATCTTCAGGACATGTTCTTGGAGAAGAATATGTCCTTTTGCTATTCTGTGTCCCAAAAATTCAATATCTGTCTTTCCTATCTCCATTTCTGTTGCAGAAAGTACCAAGCCATGCTGAAATACCAGATCATAAAATTTCTGCTTGTGCTTAAGATGGTCTTGGAGACTTTTAGAACATATCAGGATATCATCAATATAAACTATTATTCAAGGACAGTCCCTGAAAATATTCTCCTTTCTTTTATGAAATTCTTGTGGGGCATTTTTAACCCGAAGGGCATTACTGCCCATTGGTACTGTCCATGAGGCACAACAAAGGCTGTTTTATGCCGATATTCTGGGATAATGCCAATTTGATAAAATCCAGACTTCAAATCTAACCTATTGAAAATTGCCTTTCCTTTAATTTTTTGCAGCAAGGAGGCTTTATTAGGTAATGGATACCTAATTGGTTGGAGAACCTTATTTAATGTCTTGTAATTTACCACTAACCTTGGCTTTCCTCTCTTTTGCTCTAAGTGCTTGTTAACATAAAATCCCCTGCAAGCCCAAGCACTTTGGGATGGCTCAATAAGGCCTTCTGACAAAAGATCTTTTATCTCTTCTTGGCATATTTTGATCTCTGATGGGCTCATTAATGCTGCAAAATCCTTTTGGGGAATAAGAAAGAAAGAAAGAAAGTATTTTTAATGTCCACGAGGCTAAAAATAATCTTTGCCAAGGGATCATATGGAATATTTACATAATATTGCTCTCTATGCCAGAAAGTATTAGGTGATTCTGAAGTGCAATCCTCTCTTATTTTTCTTGAGATCTCTTTAAGAACGTTCTCTGAGTGCAGTTTTGCGTAGCAGATGCTATGTTCCATTTTATCTACTTCTACTAAAGGTGTTAGAGAGTACAAAGATTTGTTTATTCTGCCTTCTCTTCAGCAATTTTGCTCTTACAAAAACCATCTCTGTACAGTGGTGTCTGCACTTGCTGATTTTCTATATGGAATAACAACTCATGCTTTTTTACATCAGAAGTAACTGGGCTAACCATCTTAATAAAATCAGATGCTAGAATACAATCATGTGCAATTTCCTGTACACCATAAAATATGGGTTCTAACTTTTTGCCTTCAATTGCTATCAACAAAGGATCAGTTTTACCAAAAACTATTACTTCTGTTTTATTTACAATAGTCCCTTTGAATATGGTTTCATTCCACAGATTTGCAGGAATAACTTCTTTTCTCATCAGATTGAATTGTGCACCTGTATCTACCAGACAATCTATCTGGTGTGGTTTTCTATTATCTGGATAAATCCAGGCCTTTATGAAGAACTTAACTCCTACAAAGAATAATGTCGGATGTTCTTGGTCTTGGCCCATTATGCTATCTTCATCAGCCCTGTGTTCATCTTCTTTAATTCCTTTATTCTTGATCCTATATCCTGCTTTATAAGCCAAATCAGATTCAATTCCATCATAGGCCCTAGTCATTTCTTCATTTGAGGAGACAGTTTCCTCTAGTCTGATGGCTTTTAATAAGATTTTAAGCTCTTTGAATTTTTCTATAACTATTGCTATTTTCTTTTGTTCTTTAATCTGGACTAATAAAAGAGCTTCTTCATTTCTTCGAAAGTGTTGTCTGTCATAATGTTTGTAGGGGCCATAAGAAAGATCAACACGATTGTAGATGGTTGTATTTGTCTTATAAGGAGAACTATTGGAACATTCAGGTTGTCTAGAGGCAGGCTTGGCCACTTGTTGTAAAAGAAGATATTTTTCAGCTCTTAACTCAATCCTTTTTGAACTTGCCAAACATGAAGAATATCTAGCCTTTGTCGACTTTCTTCTAGTTGTTCTTTAGGACTCTTTTGTTTAGTAGGAGAAAACATAAAAATATCATATTGTGGTCTTGGAGTTTGTAGACTTTGGCAATGTTCTTCGAAACTTGGATATTGAGAGCTTTCAGAAGGAATTAGCAGGGTCTTATCCTTCCCCCAATTTTGTGGATCTAAAAGACAAAATTGATCAGCAAGACAATCAATATCTGAATCAGAGGAGGAAGTGGAAGAGGAACCATTATCTTCATCAGTGGGAAGAAGGATGATGTCATCTGTTTGTGGAGGTGGAGAAGTAGAATCAACAAAACAAAGATCCCACCATTCTGGATTAAGGTCTTCTATGAAAAGAGCAGAAAAATGGGGATTTTTAGCTTTCTTGGGGCACTTATTTACCCAATGTCCTGGTTTGTGGCGGTTGTAGCAGAGAGCAGATTTTCTTGTGGCATACCTTCTTTTGAGATAAGGTTTCTTTTGAAAAGAACGTTTATGAGAACGGGTTTTAGAGGCTTTATAATAAGAAGCAGGGAGATCAAGAGCCCAACGAGATTTAAAGGAATGTTATATTTTTTCTTGTTATGTTTGCACCTTTTACAATAACAAGATGCATAATTAATGGATTGATGTCCTCGATTGAAAGCACATAACACCACTCTGGCATCTTCCCTACATTTTTGCATAAAGAAGGGGTAAACATGGTATGAAACCTTTTGAAGTCTTTTGATACCCTATTTTCTAGACAATGTTCTTGAATAACCACATCTATATGATAATCTACCATGGAAAGAGTCATGCCTTTCAATCTGATATCTTTATCTTTAAAATATTTCTCTACTACATCTGGAAGGGCACTTGGAAAACTGCAGATATGATACTTGATGTAAGTAGGGTCAGTGGCTTTACCCACTCCTATTAGCAACTTTTGCATATAGCATAAATATTTGTGCTTAAGAGACAAATCTCCTAATCTCTGAGACATGAAGAGAGATTTAAGATGCTCTGCATCTGACCCAACTTTTTTAGCACCATAAAACTGTAGTGCTATAGCATCAAGCAAATCACTGTGTGCTGTAGGAGAGTTTAAAAATTCATCTTTGGTTCTTTGTGGTAGCCAATGCCACCATTCCCATGCTAGACCAGTAAATCCTGCTATCAAGAGATTAGCCATATGCCTTGGAGTAATTGTACTGTCTTCATCTCTCTTAGCAATACTCCAATTAGCAAGAAGTTGTAATGCTTCTTTAGTTTCCTCTCTACTTTGACATCCTATGTTAAGCATAGGATGCTCTGGCATTGGTGCTATAAGTCTATTCATTCCCCCGATGCCAAGACTTCCTATTTTAGTTAGCCTTGATGTATTTATAGAGGCTTCTCCCATAGTTTCATCTAACCCTTCAGGACCTTTGATTTCTAGGGATAGAAGTGTTGGGAATCACGATTGCCGTTAGACCAAAATCCGCAGGTGTTAGTCAACGATCGCATCGCCAGAGATAAGGATCCAGAGAGGCAGTTAGTCTATGTCACGAAACACATGGGGAACGTTGGTTTATCCAATGTCCAACAATCTCTCCCCCAACGCGAGCAGGGTGTGTATCGAACTCGTGACCTATGCTCTGATATCACTTGTTCGGAAGCACGATTGCCGTTAGACCAAAACCCGTAGGTCTTAGTCAACAATTGCATCGCCAGAGATAAGGATCCAGAGAGGAGGTTAGTCCATGTTGCGAAACACACGGGGAACGTTGGTTTATCCAATGTCTAACAAGAAGATCCATATATTTTTGTTTATTTGGCAGTACAAGGTCCTGTTGTCGCCTAAAATGTACACCTAAGTGTGGGAAAAGTTTCTAACCCCACAAGGTATAATCTTTAAGGCGCAACGCTCAAAGAAGGGGCTGTCCCCTATTCCGTCCACTCTATATTTATGCTCTCCCCTAGACAAGCTAAGGGGTTAGTCCCTAAAGGATGGAAAACTCGTTGAAACAACAAGTCTAGGAGATCGAAGGCAAGGCAATTACTTCTCTTGATAACTTGAATTAAGATTAATTGGAAAGTGTAATCATTAATGACAAATGTGGATATTAGAAATAGATTCGATTAGATCAATATGGCATTCAAGGAATTAAGGTGTTGAGAGACCAGTGTCTTAATAACAATGCTCAAAATATGAATTAAACTACTTGCACAATAATAAATGATATCTCAAGTTATAAGATAAACAATGCTACAAGACAAGGTCTGTTAGGTCCCTATATTACTAGTGTAGTCCCTTATTGTTGTTAGTGTAGCCCCCTTATTGTTATTGTTGTACCCTTGTAGTCCCCATATTGTTATTATTGTGCCCCATAAAACCCCACTATTGTTATTGTTGTGTCCTTACATTATTATTGTTAGGTCGGCTAGGATTATATTATGACCCCATGGACTCATATATATAGAAAGGAGGTTTTGTCATTTTAATCATCCAATAATTGTTCATTTATGTAATGTAAAGGAGGTTTCCCCCTCGAAGTAGCTGATTTCTAAGGCGTTGATCTCTCTTTTATTCTATTTTTGGAGCTGGTTTCATAACATTTGGTATCAAAGCTTTGGATTCTAGGGTTTCGCTACTTCAAACAGGTCATCGTGGCATTTTCGCTATAAATTTTTTTCTACAAAGGTTCAAAAGTTAAAAAAACCCATTTGCGAAGAAATCCTGATCAATGTTGTATAAAAATATCAGATCTTGGTTCGCAATATTTTCGGAGATATGATCTGTGGAAGTTAGGGTTTTTGCAGGCTCTCGAATTTCATCTCAAAGAGATGACCTTGGGAAAATCGTAATAACTCTCTCTAAGCATCAAATTGGAATTCTGTAAAACATGGCCGAAAGTACATGGACTGTACTTTACTGTATATCAATTTTAGAGCCAAAGGAGGAAACAATGACACGTGGCACGATGTACAAGTTCTCTCTACTAAACTAGTCCATAATTAGGTCATTATGGAGATTAGGCATAACTTTTCCTTGAAGAATCCAAATTAAGTTAGACTTGTGGCATTGGAAAGAAGATTCAGAGGGCTACTAAAGGACCGAAGATAAAATCTTGGGGATCTGAAATTCCAGAGATACATCAGTTTCAATATCGAGCTCCTCAAAAGCAAGAAAAAGGGGTGTATTTTTTTTTCAAATTGCATAAGTCTTGTTTGAAAAATCAGTTTGAAGTGATTCCAAGGGCATATTGAAGCATAAATATCAGTATTGGGTTCTAAAATGGCCCCTAAAAAGAATTCAACACCCATTAATTCCTCGGAAGGCTCTACTATGACTCATGAAGAGGAATAAGTGTTGCATCATATATTAAAATTACAAGACCAAGTGCACCAGATTTCGCTCTTGCAAAGAGCAACAAAAAATGAAATGGAAGTTTTGAAGAAAGATGTGAAAGCTAAGATGGATGGTTTGAAGAAAGGCGTGGAAGCTAATATAGATGGTTTGAGAAAAGACATGGAAGCTAAGATGGATGGTTTGAAGAATGGCATGGAAGCTAAGTTGGATGACGTGGAAGCTAAGATAGATGAATAAATGGAAGACAACATGGAAGACATGAAGAATGATCTAAAAGCAGACATGGAAGATTTGAAGGAAGGTTTGACAAAGTTGATACAAGAAATGATTCTAATGGCGAAAAGTTAGTACAAGAAACTCATGATGAGAACAAAATAAATGTTAATCGTGATTTCATAAACTCATATTCCAAAGATCAATATAAAAAAGTTTGATGGAAAAGATCCCATAAAATGGTACTACAGATGGAGCATTATTTTGATCTCCATAACGTGCAAAACACAGAAAAGGTACACATTGCAACTTTACATTTAGAAGAAAATACATTTGTATGGTATCGATGGCTTTGCTCTCGTAAAAAAAATTGTCACTTGGTCATTTTTTACGGAGGAAATGATAACACATTATAAGGATACAAAGAGCGACACCTTCTTTAGCCAATTGATAAATGCCGAACAAAAGGGTTCAATGGTGGAGCACATTGAGGACTTCCAAAAATTGAATATAAGGGTAACTAATATTCTAGAGGAACACAGGATTGATGTCTTCATAGGGACTTTAAAGGATAACATACAACATGAGTTTCGCCTTTGAGAACCTGATTCATTGGAGAAGGCATTCAGGTTGGCAAGAAAAATTAAATGTAAAATTATGGCGACAAGGAAGCCTACCACTCACATCTATAAAGATGGAAGTGTTGCTACTCCTAGACTTCCACAACCTACAAGGTTGACACCACAACAATTGGAAGAAAAAAGAGAAAAAGGGCTTTGCTACATTTGTGATAGCAAATACACTAAAGGTCATAAGTGTGCTGAGAAGAAATTATTTTACATAGATTGTGAAGAGGAAGAAGAAAATGAACAAGAAGAGGATATACACCAGGAACCAACCCAAGAAGAGGAAGAAATGAGTCCGACCATATCGTGTAATGCATTGGCAGGAATTACCATTCCTCAAACTCTCAAGATAGAAGTACATATCAAGAAGAAAATGGTAATAGTGTTGATTGATTCAGGTAGTACCCATAATTTTATTCATTGTAAGGTAGCCAAGGAATTGAATTGTTTCCTATACCCAGCACCAGAATGTCAAGTGATGGTTGCAAATGGAGGAACTATAAATTGCTCTGGAAAATGCCATAATATCAAGCTAACCATGGGGGAATATGTGTTGAATAGTCCAATGCTTTCCATTCCTATGGGAGGTGCTGATGTTGTACTAGGAGTACAATGGTTACAATCTTTGGGGACGGTAGCTTTTAATTTTTAAGAAATTTTCTTGAAATTTTTTTCAGAAGGAAAGGAAGTCGAATTACGGGGTATTGAAGGGAAGCCAGGAAGGATAATAAGCTCTAATGTCATGACAAAGCTTCTAAAGAAAGAACAACGAGACGTAATTGCACAATTATGCTCACTAGAAGTTCCGACATCAAAATCATCTATTTCTGCAGATCTCCAACAAGTCTTGGACAATCATTCCAAGGTGTTTGAAACTCCCAAATGACTCTCACCTATTCGTGATCATGATCATGCTATTCATTTGATTCCAGGAAGTGTTCCTCCAAACATCAGGCCTTATAGATATCCTTACTTCCAAAAGAGCGAAATTGAACGTATGATTGCAGAAATGTTAGAGGCGGGTATAATTCAACCTAGACAAAGTTCTTTCTCTGCTCCTGTAGTATTGGTACACAAGAAGGATGGATCATGGCGAATGTGTCCGGATTATAGGGAGCTCAATAAGCTCACCATTAAAGATAAATTTCCCATTCCTGTGATTGATGAATTATTGGATAAATTACATGGAGCAATTTATTTTACCAAGTTGGATCTTCGTTCAGGATATCATCAAATTAGAATGAAGACTGAAGATATTCCAAAAACAACATTTCGAACTCATGAGGGTCATTATGAATTCTTGGTCATGCCTTTTGGCCTTACCAATGCACCTTCTACATTTCAAGGGTTGATGAATTCCATTTTCAAACCCTTCCTTAGAAAATTTGTGCTAGTATTTTTTGATGATATACTAATCTACAGCAGGTCTTGGAAGGATCATGTTCAACATGTTGACAGGGTGCTCAAACTATTGGAGGAGAAACAATTATACGCAAAAACCTCCAAATGTTTCTTTGGAGTACAAGAGGTGGAATATCTGGGTCATATTGTATTGTAGGAGGGTGTTAGGGTAGACCCTAACAAAATTAAAGCCATTGAGGAATGGAAAATCCCCACAACCATAAAGCAGTTGCGAGGATTTCTCGGGTTAACAGGGTATTATCGCAAGTTTGTTAAGAATTATGGTAGAAGAGAAGCACCTCTAATAACATTATTGAAGAAAAATGCATTTTCATGGACTCTTGAAGCAACTAAGGCCTTTGAACATCTTAAAGAGGCAATGTGCCTAACACCGGTCTTAGCTACGCTAGACTTCACAAAAACCTTTATTGTGGAATGTGATGCCTCAGGAAATGGAATTGGTGCTGTTTTAATGCAAGAAGGAAGACCCATTGCTTTTGAAAGTCGTCGAATCAAAGGAAAGTATTTATAGAAAGCTATTTATGAGAACAAAATGTTGGCAATACTACATGCAGTAAAGAAATGGCGACCTTACCAAATGGGAAGACACTTCAATGTAAAAACTGATCATGATAGTCTTAAATACTTTTTGGAACAAAGACTATCTTCAGAAGAGCAACAAAAATGCGTCACAAAGATGTTGGGTTATGACTTTGAAATCATCTACAAAAAAAGGGAAGCTAAATGTTGTTGCAGATGCACTCTCAAGAAAGGATGAAGAGGTGCAAGCATTGCTTTGTGCCATTTCTATTATCCAACCAGATTGGATAACCGAAAGAAGGGAGGAATGGAAGAATGACGAAGAAGTGTGGACACTCATTCAAAAGTTGCAGCAAGATCCCAGTACAATTGATGATACATTTAGTTGGAAAAATGATTCCTTATGGCACAAAGATCTCTTATATCTTTGTAAGAATTCCCAACTAAAACAAAATTTTCTTTTGGAATTGCACACCTCTCATATAGGAGGACATTTAGGATTTTTAAAAACTTACCACAGGGTGAAGAAATAATTTTTTTGGGATGGCCCCCCCCCTCTTTTTCATTCCAAGTCAACGTTGGGAGGAGGTTTCAATGGATTTTATCACAGGTTTACCTAAGTCCGAAGGAAAGAGTTTCATCATGGTGGTAGTTGATAGACTTACCAAGTATGCACACTTTTGTGCATTATCTCATCCATTTAAAGAAAGTACAGTTGCTACTGCATTTATGGAAGCAATTCAAAAGCTACATGGAAACCCAAAGATTATTGTAAGTGACAAAGATCCCATTTTCATTGGAAATTTTTGGACGACATTATTTTCTTGTTTGGGTACTCAAGTAGCCCGTAGCTCATCTTATCATCCTCAATTCGATGGGAAAATTGAGATAGTGAACAAATGTTTGGAAGGATATCTTCGTTGTTTTGTATCTAATAAACAAACACAATCGGTCAAGTGGTTACCTCTGGCTGAATGGTGGTATAACACTTCTTTCCATACTGCAGCAAAAATGACCCCATTTATGACACTTTATGGATATCATCCACCGTCCATCACATCATCTTTAAGAGAAAATTCTAAGGTTCAAGCAGTGGAAGATCACACCGAGCATGAACAACAAGTTCTCCAACTCTTAAAGGATAACCTAAATTTGGCACAAAATTGAATGAAACAACAAGCAGATCAACACCGCAGCGAGAGAAGTTTTGATGTAGGAGACTAGGTATTTTTACGTCTACAACCATACAAACAATTGTCCCTCAAGCAAGCTAAGAAGGGTAATAAATTATTGCCGAAGTACTATGGTCCTTACAAGGTGTTGCAAAAGATTGGTACTATGGCATACATATTGGAGCTTCCTGCTTCTTCTCAAGTGCACCTAGTTTTCCATGTTTCATGCTTAAAGAAGGTTATAGGTGACAAACTTCTAGTTCAAACAATATTGCCAGAACTTGATGAGGAAGGGAAAATCATATTGGAACCTGAAGCAATCACGGAAACAAAAACTCGACAGCTATGAAATCGATCAATTTCAGAGTATCTCATCAAGTGGAGGAACTTACCCACTGAAGATTCGACATGGGAGGATGAGAATTTTATACAGAAGCATCCAGAGCTACACAAGCGTTGAGGACAACACTTTTTTGAAGGAGAGGGGCGTGTTAGGTCCCTATATTACTAGTGTAGTCCCTTATTGTTGTTAGTGTAGCCCCCTTATTGTTATTGTTGTACCCCTGTAGTCCCCATATTGTTATTATTGTGCCCCATAAAACCCCACTATTGTTATTGTTGTGCTCTTCCATTATTATTGTTAGGTCAGCTAGGATTATATTATGACCCCATGGACTTCTATATATAGAAAGGAGGTTTTGTCATTTGAATCATCCAAGAATTTTTCATTTATGTAATGTAAAGGAGGTTGCCCCTTGAAGTGGCTGATTTCTAAGGCGTTGATCTCTCTTTTCTTCTATTTTTGGAGTTGGTTTCATAACAAAGCCAGTACAGGAGATAAGCTTGCAATATAAATAAGAATTGTACTTCAAGTAAAGATGATATTCAAGAAACAGTAAACTTGAAAATGACAAGTGCAACAATGTAAAACTTGCAAGTATGAAATGAACTCACTGTGCCAATTACAATAATCAACTGAAATGCAAGATGAATGAATGCAAGATCTTCCTATGTGTCATGCAAGATCTTGGTTAATTTTAATTATATGCCTAATCTAAGGTGAAGGCCTTCTCTTCAATTATCGAAGCAATTCTTAGAACAAGGTTGTTGGGAGAAGTGCTGGGGAAGGAGGTTAATGTTTCATTACGATACCTACCCAGGGCTTTTAGCAACCTAAGTGCTTCCGTCTTGTTGACGAGCAAAATTGTACTGCTGACAACAAGGGGGTCTCCCTGGTGAAAGTTCCCAATTAGACCTCACACCGTTTGGGATAGGAGTCCCGTCCGGTATGTGGGCCTGGCTGCCGCCATAAGTGTTTCCACTCTTGGTTGTTGGATGAGAAGATGATGAAGCGGAGGCAAAGGTGAAATGACTAATCAGTGAAGCAAAATCAGCCCAAGATTGACGAACCATAAATAAAGATACAAGCAAGTCTAAGCAGCAAAATAAAAGAGGGTACGCCGTGAGTGGGGTCAGTGAGCCAAAAAAAACCAGTCAGACATACATGAAAGGAAACACGCCAAAATTTAATTGCGAAGTAGTTCACAATAGATCACTGACATGGCAAGGAACAAATAAACACTGATTCAAAAGCAAACATACATGAAACCACTGTGAATTAGTTCATCACCAATTGCATGCATGAAAGCACATGTACCACATAGTGAAATATTAGACAGCTAGTACTATCACCACAAGCAAGCACATGAATCAGTGCCAGAAAAGAGAATATATTATTAATGCTGTTGCAACGTCAAATACATATTTACACCTCGTCAAAACCCAAAAGTGGAACATGGGTTATTCATCTCAATGCATAATACCCAAAACCCTAGCCTCACTACCTCTCTCTCTTGATACCAAGAACTGAGTGCCTTTAGCTCTCAAGCACCAATTCATTGTCTCGTCCTGGCTTCCCTTGTAGAGCTAAAAGTCCTTTCATAATTTCCCGAAGTTGTACATATAGGTTGAGATGACTCTTGAGTTGCCCTTGACTCTTGGTCTTCCCGACTATTGGGATGGTTTGTGACTTGGGCCGTTTGCGACCTGCTACCTGGGGTCATCTGCGACCTACGACCTGGGGTCATCTGTGACCAGAGGTTAGTCACGACTCGGGAGGTTGCGACCTAGGGCTATTCCTTCTATCCTTCTCTTTTGGAGAGCTCAGACCTTGCAGAACACGAAGTCTTTCCCTAGTACTAGTCTTACGCAAATGGACTGGTGAGGGATGTGCCATTGAGACTATAGTGAGATTCTTCGAGCTTTGTGTTGAAATTTGGTTATCGGAGGACAGATGGTTCCCTAAGGCTTTGATCTTTGGCCTAGGGAAAAGTGTCCAAAAGAATTTAATTTTTCTCCTAAAGTGACTTTATAAAGTTATAAAGTCAAATCTAATTTAAAAGTGACTTTAAGTGATAAAGTTACTAAAGTATAATTGAAATTAGAAAGTGAAAATTGACTTTGGAAATAAATGACTAAGTGGGTCTTTATTAAAGTGGGGTGAATTAAAAAATAGAAAGTGAGATTTAAATGAGCATTTAATCTCAGCCCTAGATCTAAAGCTATCTCAACCATTGGATTTAGGGATTCCCCAAAAGTCACTTAGGGTTTGGTTAAAGGAGGAAAAGGAGGGAAAAGGTCATTCATTCTTCCATGAGAAGATTGAGAGAGGAGAGAAAGTTGAAGAGAAATTTCTGAGCGGAGGGAGAGCAGCAAAAGACACACAGCAAATCTGTACAGCAGGAGGGCACACTTCCCAAGGCAGAAAATCTGTACATCAACATTTATTGGCACAGTTACTGAGGCAGAAAATCCGTACAACAGTTTGCACGCATTTCGAGGAAAGGGGAGCAGAATCAGCAGTTGAGGGCATGGTTTTCGAGGCAGATTTTCTGGGCACGGAAATCGAGGAAGGGACTGTTGTCTTGTCCGTACAGGCAGTTTCTGGCATGTTTTTCGAGGCAGCAAGTACAACATTTATTGCTGTAATTTTTCCTATAATTTTCTGTTTGCTGTTTGGCACGATTTTCAAGGTGGAAGGTGGCACAAAAATCGAGATAAGTGGTTTTTAGTGTTTACTGTAATTTTACTGTGTATTGTTGTTCACTGTAAAAGCATTTATCAGAAATAAGAAGTTTTCGAACTGGTTTTCCCCAAGTATTGTAGGGGGTTTTTCCAGGGTCAAGTTGACCAAAAATCAGCGTGTCTATTTTCTGTGTGTGGCTGATTTATTTTTCTGAGTTTTATTTCTGCATTTCAGCACTGTAAAATTTCCAGAATTTGTGTTTTCAGAAAATATTTATTTTTCCAGCTTGTTGAATGTATGGCTATGGGAATGAGCATTTAACTTTATGAGAGAAATAAGGAGAAACTGAAAACCAGGGTTGGGTTATAAAATTTCTACATTGTATCGGAGCTATTTTGCTGAAAAGTGTAGTTTGGGACAACAAAAAGAAAAATTACAGCAAGTTGATTTTTCACACAGAAAACAATACCTTTACTACAACAGTGTTATTTTCAGCTTATTAGGACAACAAACATGTCTTTGGGTTTGAGGGTGGAGGATAGGCTGGATGGGCATAGTAACTACAGTGTATGGAAGGAGAGAATGCAGAGCATCTTTGAGGAGGCAGAAGTCTGGGGTATAATGGTGCATACCCAACAACACCCTGCGAATGTGCCTACTGATGCTGTTTAGTTGGCAGACTTTAATAAAAAGAATAACAAGGGTAAGAGACTGATTCTTGATGGAATCAAAGACCATTGCATTCCTCACGTGAGAGGAAAGAGATATGCTCATGAGATGTGGACAACATTGACCAATCTCTACCAGAGTACCAATGAGAACAGGAAAATGGTCCTAAGGGAGAAGCTGAAGACCATTAAGATGGGTAAGACTGATAGTGCAACTGGATATCTCACAAAGATTACTAATGTGAGAGATGCATTGGCAACAGTTGAAGAGGTCATTCCACCTGCTGAGTTGGTGCGGATTGCAGTGAATGGCCTTCCCAGTTCATGGCTGAACTTTGCTGATGGGGTTTGTGCACGTGAGACCCTTCCCACTTGGGAGAGGTTCTGGGATGATTGCATACAGATAGAAATCAGAAAGAGCCAGCTTGGGGCAGCTAAACCAGTTGAGCAGGATGAGGATGTAGAACTGTTAGCAGAAGGCAAGAAAGGCAAGGGAAAGAAGCAAGCTTCCACAAGTGTTGGTGGGGGCAAAGGCAAAGGTAAAGGTAAACGGGGGAACATACAAAAGGACTATTCCAAGGTGAAGTGTTGGAATTGTCAGAAGATGGGACACTATGCAGTTGTGTGTCCGAAGAAGAAGAAGAAGGGGAAGAACCAGAGCATGGTTGCATCAACAGAGATAGAGGACTTTACAAATAGCTTTGACCGGGAGTTTGTGTTCATTGCTTGTGAGTCCACTAGTGCAGGATCACCTGCCACGGAGGTTGAGAGGGAGTGTGCATTTCCCTCCACTAGCGGAGCATCTTTAGGTATCTGGTATGTTGACAGTGGGGTTTCACGTCATATGACAGGAGTCCGTGAGTACTTCTCAGAGCTTTCAGAGAGTGGCACTGATATAGAGGAAGTACTTGGAGATGACATCGTTGTTAGAGCAGTCGGTGTAGGGACATTGACATTTGATAGGGAACCCAAACCTCCCTTGAAAGTGTCAGATGTTCTATATATGCTAGGGATGAGGAAGAACCTCATATCCGTCTCAGCATTGGAGGACAGAGGATATGAGATATTGTTCAAGAGAGGACAGGTGCTTATATATCCCCAGGGCGCTCCAGTTGAGTCAGCTAGAGTGATTGGTGTACGCCATGCAAAGGTGTACAAGTTTGCATTTCAGCCCCTTTTGGCATTGAGCAGTAGTACCGACAGCAGAGCTAGCAGTTTAGAGCTGTGCGAGATTTGGCACCGCAGGATGGGGCACATGTATCATGGAGCCTTGAGGACATTGCGGGAGATCACTACAAGTGTGCCAGATTTCAGTACTGATCACTTTGATACATGCAAAGGATGTGCTATGGGCAAGTTTGCCAAATCCCCTTTTCCCAGCAGTGACAACAGATCGACTGGGATACTTGATTTGATTCATTCCGATGTGAGCGGTCGGATGTCTCATGTTTCCTTGAGTGGATATGTATTATGTTTTATTCATTGATGATCACTCTAGGAGGACCTGGATTTATTTCTTGAAGACTAAGAGTGAGGTCTTCAAGCGGTTTGAGGAGTTTAGAGCTCTTGTGGAAACTCAGACAGGTCGGAAGATCAAGTCCCTGAGGTCGGACAATGGAGGAGAGTACACCCTTGGTGAGTTTGTTGAGTATTGTGCGGAGGCAGGCATTAGGAGGGAGTTGACAGTTCCTTACAACCCCTAGCAGAACATGGTTTCGGAGAGGAAGAACATAACCATCGTTGGGGCTACCAAAGCCATGTTACATGATAAGGGGTTACCATTGTTTTTGTGGGCAGAGGCCTACGACACTGCTGTATATTTGCAGAATAGGAGTTTGCATCGTGCCTTGGGGCATGTGACTCCGGAGGAGGCTTTTTCTTGGAAAAAGCCCGATATTGGTCATTTTCATATCTTTGGGTGTATTGCATACTCCTACGTATCCAAGGAGAAGAGGACCAAGCTAGAGCCCACCGCAGAGAAGGGTATCTTTGTGGGCTACAGTGAGACCTCGAAGGCCTTTCGAATTTATATTCCCGCACAGAGGAGAGTTGTTGTCAGGAGGGATGTGAAGTTCGAGGAGGACAAGGCTTTCAGGAGGTCACGGGAGTTAGAGTATCTGGATCAGCCAGACCCTCAGGAGCAACTGAGTCAGTCACAGGGATCCAGTGGGCAGGGATCAGGAGGATCCGGAGGTACATCGATTACGGTGTCATGTCCATCAGTGAGCAGTGGCTCGCAGAGTTAGAGGGGTGGTGCTTCGGGCAGCATGCAGAGCAGTCCGCTGAGCAGTTCACTAGGCAGTCCACTGATGGATAGTTCACATGGTACTTCAACATCTATAGGTTCAGGTTTAGGTAGGAGGACAATAGACAGACAGTCAGGAGTTCATGCTCCTGATGAGGAGTTTCATTCTCTAGTGGGAGAAGTGTGCTCAGGGAAGAGGAAGCCCAAGTGGCTTCAGGATACCTTGAGAGAGGCCACATCTGTTGCTGGGCCTATGGGGCCGGTCAGAGAGAGCAGACCACCTGATAGGTTCTGTAGTTATATGGCAATGGTTGTCAACATCATTGACTCTGAGCCTTCTAGCTATGAGGAGGTAGCTAGCCAGCAGGTCTGGAGAGAGGCCATGCAGGAGGAGTATTCTTCTATTATGAAGAATGATGTTTGGGAGGTGGTGCTGAGGCCTGAGGGCAAATCCGTGGTTACTTCCAGATGGCTTTACAAGGTAAAGCATGCTGCAGATGGCAGCATTGAGAAATTCAAAGCAAGGTTTGTGGCTAGAGGGTTCTCCCAGGTAGAGGGATTTGATTATGAGGAGACCTTCGCTCCCATGGCTTGATATACTTTGATTTGCTCCATCATATCGATACCAGCAGAGATGGGTTGGAAGATTCACCAGATGGATGTGAAGACTGCATTTCTCAATGGCTTCATACAGGAGGAGGTGTACATTGAGCAGCCACAGGGCTTTGAGGTGCATGGGAAGGAGTCCCATGTTTGCAAACTGAAGAAGGCCCTTTATGGCCTGAAGCAAGCTCCTAGAGCTTGGTACTCCAGGATAGATACATACTTGCAGGAGATGGGTTTCACAAAGAGTGATGCAGATCCGAACCTTTACTTTATTGTGATAGGTGAGGAGCCTCTCATTCTAGTGCTGTATGTGGATGACTTGGTCATTATGGGTGCAGAGAGACTCATAGAGCACTACAAGAGAGATCTTGCGTCGGAGTTTGAGATGAAGGACGTTGGCTTGATGCATTACTTTTTGGGTTTGGAGGTGTGGCAGGAGGAGGGGCATTTCTTTCTGGGGCAGAGGAAGTATATTGTGGACATCCTTGGCAGATTCCACATTTAGGATTGTACACCCATGTCGACACCGATGATCAGCAACTGGAAGAAGCTTCACGCTTCAGATTTCGAGTTGGTGGACCCCACATTGTATAGACAACTGATTGGTTCCTTGATGTATTTGGTCAACACTAGACCAGATATATGTTTTGCAGTCAACACGATGAGCCAGTTCATGTGTGAGCCGAGGAGGGTGCATTAGGTTGCTGCAAAACACATTTTGTGGTACTTGCAGGGGACAGTAGATTATGGTCTGGATTATAGGCAGGGGGATGGAGTGAGATTCGCAGGTTACACTGATTCTGATTGGGCAGGTTGTGCTTTTGATAGGAAGAGCACTTCAAGGTGGGTTGGGTTCGGCAGTGGTGTCGTGGTTCAGCCGAAAGCAACAGTCAGTAGCATTGAGTTTAGCGGAAGCAGAGTACATGGCAGCTAGTCTAGCTAGTTGTGAGGCCATATGGCTTCGCAAGATGTTGTTTGGCTTATTTGGTCAGCCGTTGAGACCTTCAGTGATATACTGTGATAATCAGAGTTGCATTAAACTCACAGAGAATCTAGTATTTCATGACAGGTCAAAGCGTATCGGCATCAGATATCATTTCATCAGAGACTATGTTCAGAAGGGAGCTGTGAAGCTTGAGTATATTCCCACTGATGAGCAGGTTGCAGATATTCTTACCAAAGCCTTACCATGGGGCAAGCATGTCTACTTTAGAGACAAGATGGGTGTGGTGAGGAACACCTTCCTCAGTAAGAGGGAGTGTTGAAATTTGGTTACCGGAGGACAGGTGGTTCCCTAAGGCTTTGATCTTTGGCCTAGGGAAAAGTGTCCAAAAGAATTTAATTTTTCTCCCAAAGTGACTTTATAAAGTTATAAAGTCAAATCTAATTTAAAAGTGACTTTAAGTGATAAAGTTACTAAAGTCTAATTTTAAAGTGACTTTAATAAAGTCAATGAAAAATTAGAAAGGAAAAGTGACTTTGGAAATAAATGACTAAGTGGGTCTTTATTAAAGTGGGGTGAATTAAAAAATAGAAAGTGAGATTTAAATGAGCATTTAATCTCAGCCCTAGATCTAAAGCTATCTCAACCATTGGATTTAGGGATTCCCCAAAAGTCACTTAGGGTTTGGTTAAAGGAGGAAAAGGAGGGAAAAGGTCATTCATTCTTTCGTTTGCAGATTGAGCAAGGAGGAGAGAAAGTTGAAGAGAAATTTCTGAGCAGAGGGAGAGCAGCAAAAGACACATAGCAAATCCGTACAACAGGAGGGCACACTGCCCAAGGCAGAAAATCCGTACAACAACAGTTATTGCCACGGTTACCGAGGCAAAAAATCCATACAATAGTTTGCACGCATTTCGAGGAAAGGACAACACTGTTTTTGAGGAGCAGAATCAATAATTGAGGGCACAATTTTCGAGGCAGATTATCTGGGCACGAAAATCGAGGAAGGGATTGTTTTCTTGTCCGTACAATTCCATACAATTATGTACAGGCAGTTTTTGGCACGTTTTTCGAGGCAACAAGTACAACATTTATTTCTGTAATTTTTCTTGTAATTTTCTGTTTGCTGTTTGGCATGATTTTCAAGGTGGAAGGTGGCACGAAAATCAAGATAAGTGGTTTTTAGTGTTTGCTGTAATTTTTACTGTGTATTGCTGTTCACTGTAAAAGCATTTATCAGAAATAAGAAGAAGCTTTCGAACTGGTTTTCCCCAAGAGTTGTAGGGGGTTTTTCCAGGGTCAAGTTGACCAAAAATCAACGTGTTTATTTTCTGTGTGTGGCTGATTTATTTTTCTGAGTTTTATTTCTACATTTCAGCACTGTGAAATTTCCATAATTTGTATTTTCAGAAAATATTTATTTTTCCAGCTTGTTGAATGTATGGCTATGGGAATGGGCATTTAACTTTATGGGAGAAATAAGGAGAAACTGAAAACTGGGGTTGGGTTATAAAATTTCTACACTTTGTAAGGATCCACCTTGCTTGCCGGAGAAAACCCCATCTTTCGCCATGCAAGTCACCGACCTTTGCCTGTAAACAAACAACATGGCTCACATGTATTTATAATAAAATTGATGTTGGAAACACATTTAATTAGCTGAAAAAAAAGTGGTTTTAACAAATAATAAATTTAGACCCCTGTGTGGTCAATGGTTGTGCCACAATGTTGTCAGAGAGAATGGCTTGTGTAGGGCCTTTTGACCCTTCTTCGGTCACCATGTTGTCTTTGGTATTGCTACAGATGGAATGTCGAATGCAGATGTGCAGTTTAACTTGTCTCGGGAACTACTTTCGAGCGGACTTTCCACCTCTTATATAATGGTGTTGCTGAAGCATGTGGCCTTTGTGTAAAATCTCCAAATTTCTCTGATATGATTATCATCTATGGCCCTCTTGTTTGAAGGCAACTCCATTGGCTTGCAATTGGGATATAGTGACCACACTCTTCTTCGTATCCCTTTATTGATTGCGTGGCCGCATTTCCCGATCCTGTTTTGCCTATAGGCACATTACCGTATAACCATCTTGCTTGGCAGTCTTAAGAAGCATGTATGCCCACGTCCATCATTAATCTCGTGAATGACCTACAAGCCTTGAGCGCATTCCGTAGCTTCCTTTTTTATGTATTCGGGTGCAACTCCCGTCAAACGCGTCAGCTTGGATGCCAATCCTCCTAGACCTCTTTCAATGGTCCAAACTGGTTTTCCATTCCACGGCTCTAATGTAGACATGATGATATTACCACATAACGCTGGCCAACAGCTTTGAAGGTGAATGGGTCGGACAATCACGTTATCGTGGGGGTCGCATTACTCTTGCTACTTTTCCTGAGTGCGATTATGCGACTCAACGACTTAAGAAGAAATGCGACCTCCCAGTGGTCGCATAGTCGCAATTCCATGCAAGTCTCATTTCTCAATTGTTCCACGTGCTCTGCGACCCAACGACTTAAGCAGAAGTGCGACCTCCCAGTAGTCGCACAGTCGCAATTCCATGCAAGTCGCACTTCTCGTCTGTTCCACATGCTTTGCGACCCAACGACTGGTCGCTCTCGCCATAGGTCGCATCGGGCACATCTACAGCTGCTTTGTGACTCGGCGACTGGTCACAACAGGCCAGAGGTCGCACTCCTTCTGATTTTGTCCAGTTGAGATTTCCCTCATGCTTTTCGGGAATTCCGCACAATAGACAAGGCATAGGGCCGCGTGAATGCTGAGTCTCACCGGCCCTTGCCATAAAAGTCGAGGTCGTGCGACTGTTTGCGTTGTTGAAACGCCTTTTCAGATCTAATATTATGAGTATGTTTCTTTTGTTCGTTTGGAAGAACATGGTTTTTTAAGAGCACAACACTTGCGGACATTTCGAAAGGAACCGAAAAGAGCGTTGATGAATCTTGGCTGTGTTGCAATACATAGGGCACGGTGTGTGATGCTGTGAAGTCTATGACTCAGCACATCGTAGGAGAACTGTTGGTTGTAAAGCCAACAAAGGAGGAATATTATTGCCTCTGATCTACTTCATTGCCCAATTCAATGAATACGGGTATGGAATGCCACGGTGGCACAACAGATCTGAGAAGTCCACATTCCACTCTTGGTCTGAGCTATTCTCTGTCAAATTACACTGATCCTTAGGAAATCTCCAAATTCATCTAGGCGACGCTCCCACAATGGTAATCACGTCGAAACACTTTGCCCGAGCGCCTTCGACTTTGTACAACACGCTCGTTAAGGTTCGATAAAACCAAACCAATATTATACCTGATGCGATTTGAGCACAGTTATCCTATTTGCCAATAAAATCCAGCTCTAATGTATTCCAGCGATGAAATGTTTGGAAATGGCAGAAGTGAATTTGCATGAGTGTCCAGCTTTTGTTCCGAACCTGCTATGGTTCGGACCTCGGCCTGAGACGCGGATTCCAAATTGGATCTGGCTGAGTGACTCCCTTTCGAAATGAGCGGTGACCATAATTGGAACGAGTAGCGATTAGGCATGGTGTAGACCATAACTTGAAGTCCAAGCTAGACCGAACTTTGAGGTTCAGACTTGTAAACTCCAGTTGATTGACGCGATTAAGTGAACAAGCTGGTATTTATTTTATTGGCTTCAATGACCAGAATTTTGGAGTCAAATGAGTTTTTTTTTATTGGTTGCGCTCCTTAATGGAATGGAATGAGATTTAGCATCCACGAGACTAAAGAAAACCAGTCCACGGGATTATGAGTACCATGTTCCAGCCTTTTGCATTGCAGCTCGAAATGCCCTCACCCTTGCCATCTGCCTCGTCAAGGTCTCAGACATATCCTTTTCTCTCATCCCTACCTAGAATAGAGATGAATGTATCATGTTCCGCAATCGAGCTTTTGTAGTCTTAACTTCAATTTCTTTCCTTTAGTGTGATGGTGATATTGTCGAACATATTCTCCATGGACTCGACCTATATGACACATTATAATATAAATTAGTCATGGTTGCCTTAGAGAATCTTAAAAATAATTAACATGAGACCACAAGCTCGATGAAAAAACCCAAATAGAATACCTGAAAATCCATGGTGAAGGTGCTTCTGAGAGATATATCATGTACTTAATGCACCAACTACAATATCAATGCGTTTTCATGATGGTGAGTAAGTTTGGTTGAAAAAGGGTCAAGTATGACCGAGATCATAGTCATGACAATCTACGGTTTCCAATGTAGTCAATCAAGATAGCATTTTTAGGAATGTGAATGCATTTGAGGGGACGAGGACTAAGGCGAGGCGGGGTTTGCGTCATGAGGTGTTATCACGGACCCAAATTCCCATGCCGAGAATGGGAAACCAATCCTGAACCTAGGGACCTTTGTGCTAGATGAATCTTACCGCGACGACATGTGGCGCTGACGAGAGTGTGCTCCGGGGAAAATGAGTTTGGTTAAAATAGGGAGGGGATCATTCTTGATAAATTAGGGTTTCGCCGAACCGTAGAATGGTCAGCATGATGCAATCGGGCTTGAGGCTTTGAGGGAGATGGACTCATTGGGGCCCGGGTTAAAACCCTAATGGTTGGAGCAAGCAGAGGGGGGACCCGAAATTTTGAATATACCCAAAATTTTGGGTGGTGTTGTAGCGACTACAACACGTCCTTACAAGGGACTCGACCACAAGAGAACTGCAAGGTCACTCGTTTTAATTGTTGTTTAAGGGTCAAGCTTCTCATATTGGATAATGAAGAAGGTTGTCCTATCTTTCTATCAACCAAGTTTATGTTTGAAGGTAAATTTTAGGAATGCAAATTTAGATCTAAAATGCAAATGCAAATGCAAATGCTTCAATGAGATCCAATCACAACGAGATGCTTCAATAAGGGAAAAGCCAATCCACTTATAATCAAGATTTAGTTAAAGCACAAGATGATAGCTTACAAAAATGATTCAAAGAAGCAAATTTAAGATTACTCAATGACGCAATAGAATCGATGCAATTAGATCAAATGTTAGAAAAAATAGCTCAAATGCGTTTAGTTATTAGTGCCCTTAAATTATTATTGTTAGGTCGGCTAGGATTACATTGTGGCCCCATGGACTCCTATATATAGAAAGGGGGTTTTGTAATTTGAATCATCCAAGAATTGTTCATTCATGTAATGTATTGGAGGTTGCCGCCTCGAAGTGGCTTATTTCTAAGGCGTTGATATCTCTTTTCTTCTCTTTTTGGAACTGGTTTCACAACATTTGGTATCAGAGCTTTGAGATTCTAGGGTTTCGCTGCTCCAAACAGGTCAGCGTGGCATTTTCGCTATAACTTTTTTTCTACAAAGGTTTAGAATCTGAAATTTTTAGAGTGCGAAGCCAAAATCCCAAGGAACATCGTCGCAAAATTTCAGATCTTGTTTCGCAATATTTTAGGAGATATGATCTGTGCAAGTTAGGTCATTTCGCAGGCTCCTGAATTTAACCTAAACAGGTCATCGTGGTATTTTCGTAATAACTTTTTTTTTCTACGAAGGTTCAGAAACTGAAATTTTTAGAGTGCGAAGCCACAATCCTGAGGAACATCGTCGAAAAATTTCAGATATTGGTTCGCAATATTTTCGGAGATATGATCTGTGGAAGTTAGGGCTTTTTGAGGCTTTTGAATTTCATCTCAAAGAGGTGATCGTGGGAAAATCTTCATAGCTCTCTCTTTGAGCATCGGATTGGAGTGCTGTAAAAAGTCGCTGCAAGTACACGGACTGTAGTTTTTGGTCTATCAATTTCAGAGCCAAAGGAGGAAACGGTGACACGTGGCAAGTCGTACAAGTTCGCTCTACTGAACTAGTCCAAAATTGGGTCATTGTGGGAGATTGGACATAATTTTGCCTTGAAGAATCCAAATCAGATCAGACCTGTGGCATTTGAAAGAAGCTTCGGAGGGCTACTACAGGGCTGAATTTCAGATATTGAGGATCTGTAGTTATAGAGATAATTCAATTTCAATACCGAGCTCCTCAAAAGCAAGTAAAAGGTGTGTATTTTTTTTCCGAATTGCATAAGTCTTGTTTGAAGAATCAAGTTGAATTGATTCCAAGGGCATATTGTAGAATAGATATCAGTATTGGATTATAAAATGGCCCCTAAAAAGAATTCAACACCCATTAAGCCTTTGGAAAGCTCTACTATGACTCATGAAGACGAAGAATGGCAACATGACATATCAAAATTACAAGAGCAAGTGCAACAAATTTCGCTCTCGCAAAGAGCAACAAAAAATGACATGGAAGTTTTGAAGAAAGGTGTGGAAAATAAGATGGATGGTTTGAAGAAAGGCGTGGAATCTAAGATGGATGGTTTGAAGAATGGCATGGAATCTAAGATAGATGGCATGGAAGCTGGCATGGAATCTAAGATGGATGACATGGAAGCTAAGATCGATGAGAAAATGGAAAACATGAAGAATGATCTAAAAGCAGACATGGAAGGTTTGACAAAGTTTATACAAGAAATGTTTCCTAATGGTGAAAAGATAGTAGAGGAAACTCATGATGAGAACAAAATAAATGTTAATCATGATTTCATAAAATCTAATGTTGGCGGAAAGAACCGCCATATTCCAAAAATGGATATGAGGAAGTTTGATGGAAAGGATCCTGTAACATGGATACTACAGATGGAGCAATATTTTGATCTCCATAATGTGCAAAACACACAAAAGCTACGCATTGCAACTTTACATTTAGAACAAAATACATTTGTATGGTATCGGTGGCTTTGCTCCCGTAAAAAAATTGTCATTTGGTTAATTTTTACGGAGGAAATGATAGCACATTATGAGGATACAAAGAGCAACACCTTCTTTAGCCAATTGATAAATCTCAAACAAAAGGGTTTAATGGGGGAGCACATTGAGGACTTCCAAAAATTGAATATAAGGGTAACTGATATTCTAGAGGAACAAAGGATTGATCTCTTCATAGGTACTTTAAAGGATAACATCCAACATGAAGTTCGCATTTTGGAACCTGATTCATTGGAGAAGGAATTTAGGTTGGCAAGAAAAATTGAATGTAAAATTATGGCGACAAGAAGCCTACCACTCACTTCTATAAAGAGGGAAGTGTTTCTACTCCTAGATTTCCACAACCTACAAGGTTGACACCACAAAAATTGGAAGAAAAAAGAGCAAAAGGGCTTTTCTACAGTTGTGATAGCAAATACACTAAAGGTCATAAGTGTGCTAAGAAGAAATTATTTTACATAGATTGTGAAGAGGAAAAAGAAAATGAACAAGAAGAGGATATACACCAGGAACCAGCCCTAGAAGAGGAAGAAATGAATCCGACCATATCGTGTAATGCACTGGCAGGAATTACCACTCCTCAAACTCTCGAGATAGAAGGACAAATCAAGAAGAAAAAGGTAATAGTGTTGATTGATTCAGGTAGCACCCATAATTTTATTCATTGTAAGGTAGCCAAGGAATTAAATTGTTTCCTATACCCAGCACCAGAATGTGAAGTGATGGTTGCAAATGGAGGAACTATAAATTGCTCTGGAAAATGCCATAATATTAAGCTAACCATGGGGGAATATGTATTGACTAGTCCAATGCTTTCCATTCCTATGGGAGGTGCTGATGTTGTACTAGGAGTACAATGGTTGCAATCTTTGGGGACAGTAGCTTTTAATTTTCAAGAACTTTTCTTGAAATTTTTTTCAGAAGGAAAGGAAGTCGAATTACGGGGTATTGAAGGGAAGCCAGGAAGGATAATAAGCTCTAATGTCATGACAAAGCTTGTAAAGAAAGAACAACGAGGCGTAATTGCACAATTATGCTCACTAGAAGTTCCGACATCAAAATCATCTATTTCTGCAGATCTCCAACAAGTCTTAGACAATCATTCCAAGGTGTTTGAAACTCCCAAAGGACTCCCACCTATTAGTGATCATGGTCATGCTATTCATTTGATTCCAGGAAGTGTTCCTCCAAACATCAGGCCTTATAGATATCCTTACTTCCAAAAGAGCGAAATTGAACGTATGATTGCAGAAATGTTAGAGGCGGGTATAATTCAACCCAGTCAAAGTTCTTTCTCTGCTCCTGTAGTATTGGTACACACGAAGGATGGATCATGGCGAATGTGTCCGGATTATAGGGAGCTCAATAAGCTCACCATTAAAGACAAATTTCCCATTCCTGTGATTGATGAATTATTGGATGAATTACATGTAGCAATTTATTTTACCAAGTTGGATCTTCGTTCAGGATATCATCAAATTAGAATGAAGACTGAAGATATTCCAAAAACAACATTTCGAACTCACGAGGGTCATTATGAATTTTTGGTCATGCCTTTTGGCCTTACCAATGCACCTTCTACATTTCAAGGGTTGATGAATTCCATTTTCAAACCCTTCCTTAAAAATTTGTGCTAGTATTTTTTGATGATATACTAATCTACAGCAGGTCTTGGAAGGATCATGTTGAACATGTTGACAGGGTGCTCAAACTATTGCAGGAGAAACAATTATATGCAAAAACATCCAAGTGTTTCTTTGGAGTACAAGAGGTGGAATATCTGGGTCATATTGTATCTCACGAGGGTGTTAAAGTAGACCCTAACAAAATTAAAGCCATTAAGGAATGGAAAGTCCCCACAACCATAAAAAAGTTGCGAGGATTTCTCGGGTTAACAGGGTATTATCGCAAGTTTGTTAAGAATTATGGGAGAATAGCAGCACCTCTAACAACATTATTGAAGAAAGATGCATTTTCATGGACTCCTGAAGCAACTAAGGCCTTTGAACATCTTAAAGAGGCAATGTGCCTAGCACCGGTCTTAGCTACGCCGGACTTCACAAAAACCTTTATTGTGGAATGTGATGCCTCAGGAAATGGAATTGGTGCAGTTTTAATGCAGGAAGGAAGACCCATTGCTTTTGAAAGTCGTCCAATCAAGGGAAAGTATTTACAAAAACCTATTTATGAGAAGGAAATGTTAGCAATACTGCATGCACTAAAGAAATGGCGAACTTACCTAATGGGAAGACACTTCAAGGTAAAAACTGATCATGATAGTCTTAAACACTTTTGGAACAAAGACTATCTTCAGAAGAGCAGCAAAAATGGGTCACAAAGATGTTGGGTTATGACTTTGAAATAATCTACAAAAAAGGAAAGCTTAATGTTGTTGTAGATGCACTCTCAAGAAAGAATGAAGAGGTGGAAGCATTGCTTTGTACCATTTCTATTATCCAACCAGATTGGATAACTGAAGCAAGAGATGAATGGAAGAAGGACAAAGATGTATGGATACTCATTCAAAAGTTGCAGCAAGATCCTAGTACATCTGATACATTTAGTTGGAAAAATGATTCCTTATAGTACAAAGATCGCTTATATCTTTGTAAGAATTCCCAACTAAAACAAAATATTCTTCTGGAATTGCACACTTCTCCTTTAGGAGGACACTCAGGATTTTTAAAAACTTACCACAGGGTGAAGAAAGAATTTTTTTGGGATGGCCTTAAATCTGATATTCAAAAGTTTATGGTGGAATGTTTGGTTTTCCAGCAGAATAAATTTAAGACAATTAAGACGTCGGGTCTTCTACAAACTTTATCCATTCCAAGTCAACGTTGGGAGGAGATTTCAATGGATTTTATCATAGGTTTACCTAAGTCCGAAGGAAAGAGTGTCATCATGGTGGTAGTTGATAGACTTACCAAGTATGCACACTTTTGTGCATTATCTCATCCATTTAAAGCAAGTACGATTGCTACTACATTTATGGACAGAATTCAAAAGCTACATGGAAGCCCAAGGGTTATTGTGAGCGACAGAGATCCCATTTTTACTGGAAATTTTTGGACGGAGTTATTTTCTTGTTTGGGTACTCAATTAGCTCATGGCTCATCTTATCATCCTCAATCTGATGGTCAAACTGAGATAGTAAATAAATGTTTGGAAGGATATCTTCGTTGTTTTGTATCTGATAAACAAACACAATGGGTCAAGTGGTTACCTCTTGCTGAATGGTGGTATAACACTTCCCTCCATACTGCAGCAAAAATGACCCCATTTATGGCACTTTATGGATATCATCCACCATCCATCACATCATCTTTAAGGGAAAATTCGAAGGTTCAACCAGTGGAAGATCACATCGAGCATCAGCAAGAAGTTCTCCAACTCTTAAAGGATAACCTGAATTTGGCACAAAATCGAATGAAACAACAGGCAGATCAACATCGCAGCGAGAGAAGTTTTGATGTAGGAGATTGGGTATTTTTACGGCTACAACCATGCAAACAAATGTCCCTCAAGCAAGCTAAGAAGGATAATAAATTATCGCCAAAGTACTATGGTCCTTACAAGGTGTTGCAAAATATTGGTACTATGGCATACAAATTGGAGCTTCCCGCTTCTTCACGAGTGCATCCAATTTTCCATGTTTCATGCTTAAAGAAGGTTATAGGTGAAAATCTTCCAGTTCAAACAATATTTCCAGAACTTGATGAGGAAGGAAAAATCATATGGGAACTTGAAGCAGTCATGAAAACAAGAACTCGACAGCTACGGAATCGATCAATTTCAGAGTATCTCATCAAGTGGAAGTACTTACCCACTAAAGATTCTACATGGGAGGATGAGAATTTTATACAGAAGCACCCAGAGCTACTCAAGCGTTGAGGACAACACTTTTTTGAAGGAGAGGGGCATGTTAGGTCCCTATATTACTAGTATAGTCCCTTATTGTTGTTAGTGTAACCCCCTTATTGTTATTATTGTACCCTTGTAACCCCCATATTGTTATTATTGTGCCCTTAAATTATTATTGTTAGGTCGGCTAGGATTACATTGTGGCCCCACTAGTATTACATTGTGGCCCCATGGACTCCTATATATAGAAATGAGGTTTTGTAATTTGAATCATCCAAGAATTGTTCATTCATGTAATGTATTGGAGGTTTCCCCCTCGAAGTGGCTTATTTCTAAGGCGTTGATATCTCTTTTCTTCTCTTTTTGGAGCTGGTTTCACAACATTCTCTTTCAGATTTGTCAGAAGCAATAATTCTTGAAAGATCTTTATGAACACCATCCAGTTTATTGGCTATCAAATTTGCTAGGAGATTTGAATAGGTCAACAATGTACATTCATCAGAAACACTTGTATCAGTTGCAGATGACCTAACTGACAAATATTCTTGTTTGATCCTTCCATCAAACTGATACTGACGAAAAGGAGTAGGTGGAAGATTTCTTCTAGGAACAAATGAAAGTTTTCCTGTTGGAAATTTGACTGTCATCTCTGTATTTTCTCTGGGAAGTGTGACAGAGAACATATACAAATTTACAGACTTAGGGGCTCCATATACGGCTTTTATTTTATTAATGTAGGCTGGGCAGTCTGTATATTTTCTGGAGTGGCCAACAAGGTTTCTGTTATGAAATTTACAAGCATGCTGAGGTTTTGTAATTTGCAAAGAAGAATGGTTGGGGCTAGGAGGAGAAAGTTGGTCCTTAGTGATCTGCAGAGGTACTGGACTTCTGAAAGAATTTTTTCTTTCAGTTTCTAGCAGAGCTTGCTTGTATGTATGGTATTTGTTTTCCCAAGAAGTTGGATAACTCATCACTGTCCAATCAAATGTAACAGGTTGAGTATTGGAAGAATGATCTGTTTCTAGTATGCTATGTAGATGGGAAGTTTTCTCAAGAAGGGCCGGAGCGATGGAAGGGTATCATTTGAGAATCTGACTATCACCATACATTTTAATTGGCAGATAAGAGATGAAACAAACATGTCAAATCCTCCAGGAAGAATAGAAGCTTTAAGCAAGTCATAGATATAAGGATCATCTAAAGCAACTGCATACTTTGGATAAACAATGCAGAAGGCTGGTCCATCATGCAATGGAGCAGAAAATCCTCCTATTGATGCATCTGCTAACTAATTGTGCCTTGTATCTACTATACAACAAAGAGAATGCACATTCAAGAAAGGTCTAACTAATGGTTGCAAGCCAAACTTGATTGCACCAAGATGACAATATTTATGCTTATGCTTCTTCCCCGAATCTATCATATCACTATCCAGAAGATTTATATGTATGGATTCATCATTAGATGTGGAGGGTTGATTTACAGAGTGGACTTTAATAAAGGAATGAGAAAAATATTCCCATCCATGAAGTTTGTATACATCTTTGGGATATATGGGTGGAAGCTTCCAGTCTTTGTTTGAATGAGGTTCTGAAATAGAAATAAGTCCTCTAGCAGTATTGGACTCAGACAGTGAAGAAGATCTGCGATCTTTAATCATAGTTGTTTGGCTTGGAGTATTTTCAGATGATATCTCTACTAGATTTACTTCATCCATCAATGGATACATAATTTATTAATGATGGAGCAAACTGTGTTGAGAGCTAGGAGCAAACCCTTAAGGGAACGGCTATCCAATAAAAGATTTTAACTCAAATGTTTAATAACAGGGCTTTACAACCTCACATCCCAACTAAAACTCTCGGAAACATCGTTAACATCATACAACATAATTCCTTGATGAAAACTTCAAAAGCATAACTGGAATTACAATAACTGCTTACAGGATTTCATGTACATAGCGATTTGTGCCAGTAATTCTCTGCTTCTTTGAGCTTCTGTAGTCTGTCATTCTGAGAATTTTATAAAGAACTGAGCAGAGCCTTTATTTGTTGCAATTTGCTGGTTTTCCCATGGGTGTCCAGGGTAAAAGTTGTGTTCTTTTGTGCGATTGTTGATTGATTATATTAATGCCTGTTTGCATTCTAAATTCAGTTACAGAACAGCAACATGTTATTTAGAGCATGGGGGAAATTAACACAAATTGCATAACAATAAAAAAATTAAGCGAGCATCCATTGTGACAAACTGGTTAGCAGTATACCTGGTACAGTTTATGGATCCAAAGTGGTGGGCAGTTTATTACCAGGATACTAGTTTAGAGTTGGTGAAAGGTGTTGCAGTTTATTACCAGGATACAATTTTCAAGGCAAAGGTAATGAAAACAGTAAATAATATAGCAAAATTTGTAGTAAAAATAACATATGATTATAGCATACCTAAACAAACCTGCCAAGTATTATTAGTGAGGAAACTGATGGTATTTGAACATATTTGTTTGGAACTAGTTGGCAGGCTGGCCCTTGGTAGATAGTTGATTTATATGCCAGCATATGTGAGAGATTGATCAACCAGTTCTTATATTATTTCATTCTCAGGATAAGATAAGATTTGTTTGACACTGATTGTTCCAATTCCTAAACGTTATAGATAAGATATAAGGTAAAATGATTTTATTTATTTCGAAAAAATGATCATCAAACTAGATTAATGGGACTGAAAAATGTATCATCAGAGTGATACAAAGTGGGAGTGTCATGGCAGCTCCTATATCTAACCGAACATCTGTAAGTAAAGATAAAAGATCGAAAAGAAGATGCAAACTCCTCAAAGCTAAGAAATAGTGTAGGAGAGGATAAGGACAATTACATGAAAGAGATGAATCTAAGTGTCAGTACAACATCGGAGGAGTAATTGAAGCTGGAGTCTGAGGCCGGAAGAAAAACAAGGCCCATCTGCTTCTTTAAGTTCTAAGCAGACAAAATCATACTTTGGTTGGAGGCAGTGGACAAAAATTAACTTTTCTACTAACATGAGACATTTTTCAACTCAATCTCCAAAGGTAGTAAAAATATAAGTAAGAGAACTGGAGATCTGGTTCTAGTAGAACTGGAGAAACTTATGAAAAAGATATTGTTCTATTGGTGAAAAAACTGTTTCTATTGGATTCTTTTGGTTTGGAGGAGCTGGCAGATTGGCGTGGAGTGATAAATTCTTATCTTAGTCTAGAGTAGAAAGGTAAGTTTACGCTGACTCAACGACATTGGTGCACTTGACTCTTGTTCAGCTGACACAAATTGTATTCATGAGGCATTTGGAAGGATCATCTCACTCCTCTGTGATCACAAATATCCTTACTCGGTTATTGCACATTTTTTAAAACTCTTCTAGAATAAGGGACTTTTTAGTGCATATTATTGGAATGGGGTAGAGGGAAACAGTAATATTGACCCTTGTAATAATTTTTGGTTGTGTGTCAAGACTATCATATGCGTAGAATCCAGTTATATGTTTATCTGTTTTTGTTATATTTTATGTGTTTTCTACTTTTTATTTGTAACAATATTAAAATTTTACTAGGAAGCTGATTTGGGATATTTATGGTTTTATAAAAGAGACTTACTGATTTCAACGCATTTTTTCATTTTCCTATGAAGGGGACAAAGATACTAGTCGTGCGTGAAATTCTGGAAGATGCAGTGCACAAGCTTTTGGCGAACAAAGAATTTTTGTCTCCATGTGACATGGCCGTATTTGTTTATGATAGGTAAATGGAAATTTCCACATGTTTGAAATGATATGTTATTGTTTTTTCTGAATATGCATAATCTATCTATAATTACTTCCAAGTCATGGCATGGATCCTGTTTTCTTATACGCATCAAGGCTTGCAACTACTATGATTCACTTACATTGTTAAGATTATGATTAGATTAAATGTTCCATTTTGAGGTACCGCTGTTTACATTTCTAGAAAGCAATTGGAGTGAAGCAGTTGCATGCGCTGCACATATTTTGAACAGGTTTTCTACTAGAGCAATATGGTGTGTTACTTTACTAGAAAAGTGAGGTGGTAGAAGGCCTATGGAAACTTATTTCACATTAGTCAGTAGTGTTTGTTGGGTGAAATATCCAAGGGAAAGAGATTCATCTTTGTTAGAAATAGTAAGGAGTGTGAGGCCTAGGTGAAGTGACTTGACACTAGGATACAGAGACGTGGGTTTTAGAGTGTCTGAAATGGACTTGTAGATCCCCTGAAACAGGACACAAGAGATATGCACACACACATACACAGATAAATAATTAAATGAAATTAAAGAATTAAGATAGATGTAAATTTTTTGACGATGGTGATAATATATCTACATTAAACACAAGAATATTAATGCCCTATAGATCATATATACAGAACTGAAATTTGGATGTCAAAATTGTAGTTTTTCCTTCAATATCATCACAATGTGTTGCATAGATAAGATGGTAATATTGATAGAAATGCCTAATGGCAATGGGAAATATCAAATTGGGTAGATTCATAGAAGAATATCATTAGTGACAAATCACGGATATGGTTCATCCTCTTGTATCTTGTAATTAAAATCATAATGATCACCACCCTCTCACTACCATTGAGGTTTCATCCCTCCTGTATATCCAGTGCAACATTTGTATCTGTCGGTTTGAGGATTACATCAAGTGGATCACCATCATCGAAAGTGGCCGGCTCTAGGACTGGTGCATTAAGATCCATGTTGTCCTATGCCAACTAAAAATCGCTATCCAAGCCATCAGGAAACACATCCCACTTCTTGCCCTTCCCTTCAATCACTCTTCCCTTGCCTTTATATATAAGACAGAGATTGTTGTGCACATACACCAATGTTTTTTGCTTTGGATTGCTCAGGCCTGTTTTTCAAAGTTTGGACATTCCTGCATGTAAGAGAGGAGCCTTTTGGCTAACTGTCGTAGCATTGTGAATGGTGCCCCATCTGTTGCTCACCAAGCACAGCGCTTCTTAAGCCTCCCATCTCTGACAACATCATATCCTCTGAATCTCATAGTGGAAGTGGAAAACTTTAGAAATTCCTTCCCCTCCTTGTCAATGGTGGCTCTGTCCTGTTACACCAGTTACCAAGATTATCTCATATGGTGGTGCACAGCATATCTTCAAATGTCCCACATTCAGTATACTATCTCTGAAAAACAATTCACCCAAATGTTGATTACCAAACCGCATAAGTATCTCTCCCATTATGGTGAAATATGTTTATGTGCTGACTTTAGTAACATGAATAGTATGTCCTTAAAAGATAATTGCTTGTTACTTTACTTGGATCAGCTCTTGCAAAGGGTTATAGGATCTGAGATGTCCACTTTAGATGGGTTTTTTGGGTCTAACCAAATTCTTGTTGCAGAGGAGGATCAGTACAAGACAACATTTATTATGGCTTTGGGGACTTGTGCATGTACTCATATGCCTTTTGGTTTAATCAATCCAGTTGTGACATTTTAGAGAGCAACATATTCACTTTTGTTGATCTTACATTTATTGAAGTTTATGAGGATGATTTGAGTATAACAATCCTAGTTTCAGGTAGCTTGATTCTAAGTCATTCTGATATTGGCAAAATCATATTGGACTTTACTTGGAGATCATGTAACCTTGTTTTGTGCACAATAAATCAATGATTTACTGGTTGCTTCTGTTGATTTTTGTAAATATGGTCGGTCTTCATAATGTATATTTGAGCCTTAATGTATTTTGTAAATCAATATCTTCATGCTTTTTTTTTCCGAGGAATAAACTCGCGGAGAACCCGGGCGCACTTCCCCAGAATATCTGGATGGTACACGCGATAAACCGTCGGCGCTGATTACGGCGCCTGACCCCAAGGGACTCAAATTCAGAATCGAACCCGTGACCTCCCTGATTTCGGAGAGGACCCACGTCTGGCTCAGACCAGTTGAGCTATCCCTTGGGGCTAAATCAATATCTTCATGCTATGGTCAAAAGAAAATTATTAAAGACATGTTCTTCGTGTCCTTTGTGAAAAAAGAAAATTTAAATTTTTGAAAAAGAATTTTCGGCTCCAAAAAAAAGTCATGTCGGCCTCCTCCTAGTCAAGTCGGCTCCTTCAAATGATCAAGTCCGCCCCAGCCTAAGAGGCACCCTTTCGGCAAGAGAAGTCTATTCGCTCTCCATCAGTTGGTAACTAATTTGTATTTCCTTCTGTTCAAGTCAATACGAATGGTCTGAGGCATAAAATCTCTGTGATTGAAGACGGCAGAAATCTCTGTGATCTTTGTGACAAACACAGAATGAGTTCTGTGATGACACTCTGTGGAGAAAGACGAAAGTCTGAGGAAATCTCTGTGGAAGGATCTATATTCAAGAATGAACTTGTAATCCTATTGCAGGACCAAATCCTTATGATGGCAGCTATTCTTATCTCTGTGGAAGCACCGTGAAGAAGGGTGAATTTCTTCATTGAAGAGGCCGAAGTTATGCTCTTGCTGAAGCAGATCAGATCTAAGCTATTGGTGAGCCACTTGACTTGACCAGGAGGAAGGATGGACCAGGTTTGACATAGTAATTGACTAAGATGTACCTCTGTTGAATTGAAGAATTCTGTAGTGAAAAGGTTACTAGATTCTGCGCCCCCTACCCCCCCCCCCCCCCCCACTCTGTGGGTTTTCCCAGGGTAAACTATTGTGTTCTTTGTGTGGCTGTCTCTTCATGATCATTCTGTTATAGATGTTAAATGGTTGATGTCTTCTGTGTAATTGTTTAATAAGAATGTGAAAATAGGTAAATTATTAGAAGCAATTATCAGTATAAAATACCTATATAAAAATCAACAGCTTTACTTGCTAGTAACCTAGGATTGGGCTCTTGTTTTCATCCTGTACCTGCAAATGTAATTGGCGAGTCAAATAGGTCATCAGGGGGAGGATCCATGCCTATGCTGGATTTTCAAGGAGCTTCCACAGCAGTATTGGTTAGTGGTTGCTGTTTCTCAGGATCATTATACATGTTATAAAAGCTTGGGTTTGGTTTGAGATTGAGTGCCATCTGTTTAAAGTTTGTTTTGAAAGCTGAAGCTGAAGTATTTTTTTTTACTATATTACTCATAGTTTAGGTGCTGTCTTAAGTTCTTGATGAATGGCAACTTCAGTTGGTCCTGGGTAAAAGTGGACAACCTATGTATAACCTCGAGCTGACTAATGCATATTTATAGAAAGGAAACAAGGCATAATTTGTTCTGAAAGGTGTGGCACTTGAGCAACACCCTCAATGATAAAGTTTAATGCTGGTTTCAGAGTTTAATGGCGTGAGATGCTGACCACATTCGTTACAGTTGTAGTTTTCGAGCATTGATATGAGAAGGCCTATTACAAGCTTGCTTTTATGCATCTGAAGTAATTATCAGTCTAGGAAATCATGAAAAATCAACATGGAATCAGAGCAGAGGTTCAGGAACAACCATTAAAGAGACTTGCATAAAGCCAAGCCACTTGCTTGAGGAAAGCTAAATGTTGAAGAAAAAGCTGCCCAGGTTGTATATTTTTCTACCTAATAATTCTGTCCTGTAACGACCAAACACTACTTTTGTCGAAGTCTGGAACAGACTATGCTTAGGAGGCTCTCATCCAAATTCCATTATGATTGAAAGGAGTAAATGATTGGTTTGGAGGTTTAGGGGCCTAGCATACTTTCCTCGAATTAGGTATGTGCCGAGAGGTCCATCGTTTTGCTTCAACACATTCTTTGATGCAAGAGGATAATTCCCCAACACATCATTTTGGCTTTTTAGTACATACCTTTTGGATTGAAACTATGTTTAGATTATCAAGAGTTGTTGCATCATCTTCAAAGCTTTGCCTACTCGATGGTCAATACGTAGTGGAATTCATACCTTGATTATCGCTCATCAAAGTTCATTGCTCAATCCGTCACCCACACAAGAAGAGTACATTGTTGGTTCTGAGATGCATCTTCTTTTCTATAATTATTATTATTATTATTGATGGATCACTTTCCCCTGTTTTGTTACTCTTTAGGTGCCCCTAGCCATGTCAAACTAGTTAAACATGGGTTGAATTGAATTATTAGGGAGGATTTAATAGGTAGTACATCCAAGTCACTTGGATTAGCTTTCAAAGGATATTGAAGCCCAAGATGGTCTTCTAGTGGAGCACTTCATGAAGCTAAGGGATGACTACATTTTTTGACTCATGAAACTAAAGGATGACAACATTTTTCAACCCACTTTCACACTTCAACATTGGATGCATGGTCTTAGGATCACCCTAGGCTAGTGTTGGGTGGGCTCAAATCAATTTCAAGTGGAATGAGATGAACTAACTTGTTTATCGCTAAAATTGCAACAAGATTTTTACAAACATATAAGAGAATATTAAATGATAAAATGGTTGATAAAATGATGATTATAATGAGCCTTGTGATATTATATGCATTGATTGGTCATGAGGTGAAGGGGTGTGTCTTTTGAACTTTCTTTGACATAATTATTGTTGTTGATAACATTACTGATATTTTGGTAATGTGCCGAAAAATTGTGATTGTTTTGGCCAACATATTTAAAGGCTCAAAAAGTCATTTTTTTCTGATATTTTTTCCAATTTTGTCTTGATTGTTTTCAATTGTTTTTTTATTTTGAAAAAAATCAATATGTTTTTTTATTTTTATTTTTAAATGTTCGCCAATTTTTGTCAATTTTTTTGCCGATGTTTCCTAGAAGATGCTTTCTAGACCCTTGCTGATATTTTTCTAATGTCAATGTTATCAACTGATAATTATACTATTATTATGTTTGTAACATTTCCATCGCCTTAAGGAATTTTTTGTCCCCAAACTTTTATAAATATGATTCTTTGTAGTTGAGAATGTTTTCTTGGCAACATCATCTATGTGATTTTGTAGGAGGCTTCACTTGGTTCTTATTTTAGTGTTGATGAGGTTCCTTTGTAATGTGCACATCTTGTCATGATATATTTTGACATGGTTGTTTAACATAAAACATTGATGCTTCTTGGTAACATACTTTCATTGCTTTTGGTGTTCTATGTTTATTTGTGTTTCTTGTTCTTATTTTTAGTGTTGATGAGGTTCCTTTTGTTGTTTTTTGGTAGCATCAGAAGTGCTCTAAGTCTCCAAATTTGTGGAGAGGCTTAGGCACTTGTATTCCAAAGAGAACCTAGAAACCGTCTGTGAAAATTCCACTCAGAATATATTTTATTGTAAACATTAATTATTTTAATGGGGACCCTAAGTCTAAACTTAGGAAAATTAAATAATTAAAGGTATTAATAAAACGAAGTGAGAAACATTAATTATTTTAATGGGGACCCTAAGTCTAAACTTAGGAAAATTAAATAATTAAAGGTATTAATAAAACGAAGTGAGAATAATCTAGAAAAAGCGAATATCAAGTCAAGTTATAATCTTAGCCGCTGATTAGAGATATAATCTCGACCGTTGATATTGTTAAAATTTGGGTACCAGAGGACAAGTGGTTCCCTAAGGCTTTGATCTTTGGCCTAGGGAAAAGTGTCCAAGTGTATTTAACTTTTTCTCCTAAAGTGATTTTATAAGTGGTAAAGTCAAATCTAATTTAAAAGTGACTTTATAAGTGATAAAGTTGCTAAGTTTAATTTTAAAGCGACTTTAATAAAGTCAATGTGAAATTAAAAAGTGAAAAGTGACTTTGGAAATAAAAGGCTAAGTGGGTCTTTATTAAAGTGGGGTGAATTAAAAAATAGAAAGTTAGATTTAAATGCACATTTAATCTCAGCCCTAGATCTAAATCTATCTCAGCCATTGGATTTAATGATTCCCCAAAAGTCACTCAGGGTTAGGTTAAAGGAGGAAAAGAAGAGAAAATGTCATTCAGTCTGTCATGAGCAGATTGAGAGAGGAGGAGAAGAAAGCAAGAAGAGTTTCTGAGCAGTGAGTAGAAGGAGAGCAGAAACTTGGCACACATACCAAGGCAGCATTTCAACAAATCCGTACAGCAAGCAACAACACGAAGTTCAAGGCAAGTGGTACGAATTTCGAGGAAGTAAAACATCATTTAATGCAACACATATTTCGAGGTCCGTACAACAGTTAAGGAGGCATGGAAATTGAGGTCAGCACATCAACAAAACAACATTGTTTTTGGAATCCGTACAGCAGTTCAACAGTACGCAAAACAAGGTCTGTACAACGGCCGTACACCACATTTTTCGAGGGAGGCTATACAGCTGTTCCGACACTATTTTCAGTGCTGTTCGTACAACATTTAAGGCTGTACCTTCTGCTGTAAATTTCTGTTTGCATTTGGCATGAAAATCGAGGTGGAGTTTATGCATGGTTTTCGAGATAAGTAAAAATACTGGTTGCTGGAATTTTCTGTGTATTTCTATTTCACTGTAAAAGCAATTTCTCAGAAATAAAGAAGAGCTTTCGAACTGGTTTTCCCCAAGAGTTGTAGGGGGTTTTTCCAGGGTCATATTGACCAAAAATCAGCGTGTCATTTTCTGTGTGTGTGGTTGAAATTAGTTTTGAGTTTTATTTCTGCATTTTCCAGCACTTTGAAATTTCTAGAATTTGTGTTTTTAGAAATATTTATTATTTCCAGCTTGTTGAATGTATGGTTATGGGAATGGGCATTTAACTGCATGGGAGTAATAAGGAGAAACTGATAATCGAGGTTGGCTAAAAATTTCTACAGATATCTCAATGAGAAGACTATAAAGGACAACTTGAGGGTCATTTGGAAAGACACACCAAGTGAATCTAAGTGATCAATTTTATGAAGTGAGCAGTGCTTAGAGGAGAATTCGATCTCAGTGATTCTAGCATAGTGAGGGGCAGAAGTAGCTTATGGAGAGAGAATTTTCTCAGTCGGAGAATCATCAACAGAAAAAGGTAGAGAGATGTCCAGCATAGCCAGCGCAGAGCCAAAAAGGCTGACGCAGAGCCAACACAAAGCCACGCGGGGCTACGCAGTGGCTGAGAGGGTTTCTAAGATTTTACTGTCGGATCAGTTCCAGAAGCCGGGAGATGGGGTGTGAGGTCGGGAGGCTGAGATCTAAGATTCCGGGAGTCAGATCGATACATAGCTGGGGTGACGCAGTGCCCAGAGAGGGTGATGCAGGGATTGCGTAGTGGCAACACAGAGCCTGCCAGGGGCACCTAATCTCGTGACCGGATCAGCTGGATTTTCTAGTGATTGAGTGAGGTAAAACTCACATTTTTTTGCCAGTATTTCTCTCTCTGTAACCGAATAACCCTTGAGGTATTCATCGATGTATTCATAAATTGCTACTGCATAATAATACAAACCCTCAGATCTGCTGCACCGATTTTCTCACATTGGGTTTTTTCAGGGACTTAGTCCAAAATAAAGGTGTCGTGTGTGATTTGTTCTTTGCTCAGTTTCCTTGTTTCAGAATTATAAAGTATTAAGTGTAGGCTGCTTCAGTAACTTACTTCAATAATTCATGAAGAAATCTGAATTAATTTTGTAATGTAATTTACAAAATAGGAGAAGTAAATTCAACTGGTTGTAGTAGGATTCTTGAGATTTTTAGATCTAGGAATTTTCAAATGGTATTAGAGTGTTTGATGTGAAACATGAGAGTAGATCTGAGTGTTGAAGTGAAGGCCGAATTGCTGCAATAGCAATAGATCGAATCCCTAGAAGGATTGCGCAGTTCTAGCTTGGAGGGCTAAATATTCGAGGTTGTCTCTCTTTGAGTGAGTCGACAGAGAGGTAAGACTTCTAGATCGAGATCTTGCCGAAGCAGAGGGAGCAACGCAAAGCCTTCACACAGAGTCAAAGGGACGCAGTTTTTCTGCAAGCAGTTGCTGGGCAGGGAATTGTTAGAAGAAGAAGAAGAGCACATAGCGGGGAATTCTTTCTCAGCGAGTTCCTTGTGGAGGAATTCAACATTTCTCATTTTCTGGGCAACCGAGGAGTAGCAGACTTACTAGCTCCATAAGGGAGGGCGTAAGCCAGCGTAGAAGCTACGCAGTAGGGAGAAAGAGGAAGCAGTTCGACAGTTTTCGGCTGAGATGTCATCTAATGGTCTTAGAGATTAGGATCTGTTGGAGGGATCCTCCAACTACGTAATCTTGAAGGAAAGGATCAAATTCCTTTTGGATGAATATGATCTCAAGACGTTTGTGGACAACATGGTTGCTGTGCCTACAGATCCGAATCAAAACAAAAAGTACAAGTCCAATATGGCAAAGGCCAAGAGACTTATCCTTGATGGTGTCAAGGATCATATAGTCTCGCATATAGCTGACAAGAACACAACAAGGGAGATATGGGAGGCCTTGGCCCTGCTATATGAAGGAACTTCCGTGCAGCTGAGATGTACTTGGAGTAGAAGCTCTGGATGATCTAGATGTAGAAGGGGGAGAACATTGATCCATTCTTAACGAGACTTCAGGAGATTCTAGACCAGATGGCAGCCGTGGGATCCACCCCAACTGCTGCAACTATGGTGAGGTTGGCCCTTAATGCAGTTACCGAGGAGTGGCAGGTTTTTGTCCAAAGTATCTTGGGCAGGGCAACGACTTCCTAGTTGGGAGAAGATGTCGACAACATTTCAGGAGGAGGCACTGAGACGAGATCTGGTCAAGTGCAAGATTGACGGTAGCATCGGGAGCAGATTGAAGAATCCAGAGGAGGAGGAGAATGCAACCCTCGCGTCGAAGGGGCAACAAGCACAATAGAAACAAAAGAGAAATGTTTCGAAGGTGAAATGCTTCAGATGTGGTGAGATGGGCCACTTTGCATCACAATGTCCTTTGAAGAAAAAGGACAAGGATGAGAAGCACGATCCAGAAGTTGCAGCCACGAAGATCGAGCAGGATGAGTTTGCCATGAGTGCCCACGCTTCTCCAGGAGATAAATGGGGCGACATGGAACTATAAGTTCACCTTGAACTTCAGTTGGACAGGATCCTTGAGGAGCCCATCTCTTGGATCACAACCTTGCTACGGGTGCCCATGATGAGCAGTAGCGGGATGGAGGAGTTTTCATTGGGAGCCAAGGAGTGACGGAGCAACAGTTGCAGTAGGTAGCAGTGCCTACTTTTGGAGCAGCGCAAAGCAGAGCAACAACAACGTAGAGCAGAGCAACAGTAGCGCAGTGTAGTGCAGTGCAACGTAGTGCAGAGCAGCAACAACGCAGTGCATCAGAGGGACAACGTAGTATCTATCAGCAGTGAGCGTCTTCAGCACCAAGGTGCATCCACTGAATGCTTGTTCAGTTTTTGGGTCATTTCAGTTTCTTCTCTCAGTAACTGAGTTGCAATATAGATGCAATGTTAACGGTGGCAGTGCTAGCAGCATAGCAGATGCTGCACTTGAGAGGGAGCTGTAGTACGGATGCAACAACGGCAGTGGGAGTCTCATGGGTAGTAGTACAGTTGCATCTACAACGCAGTGGTTGGTGGACAGCTTGTCAGACATCAACAACGCAGAGGATGTTTTAGTGTTAGAGCAGTATGCAATATGCATGTTGTTAGAGAACTTTCCTCGCTAAGAGGGATTGTTGATTTTTTCTAGCATCATAAGTGCTCTAAGTCTCCAAATTTGTGGAGAGGCTTAGGCGCTAGTATTCCAAAGAACCCATAAACCGTTTGTGAAAATTCCACTCGAAATATGTTTTATTGTAAAAACTAATTATTTTAATGGGACCCTAATTTTAAACTTAGGAAAATTAAATAATTAAAGGGTATTAATAAAACAGAGTGAGAATAATCTAGAAAAATTGAAGATCAAGTCAAGTTATAATCTTAGTGGTTGATTAGAGATCTAATCTCAGCCGTTGATATCTCAATGAAAAGACTATAAAGGAAGGCTTGAGGGTCATTTGGAAAGACACATCGAGTGAATCTAAGTGATCGATTTTTTGAAGTGAGTAGTGCTCAAAGGAGAATTTGATCTAAGTGATTCCAGCACAGTGAGGGGGTAGAAGTAGCTTTCGGAAAGAGAATTTTCGTAGTTCGAGAATCATCAACAGAGAGAGGAAACAAGACGTCCAACATAGCCAGCGCAGAGCTAGACAGGCTGACGTAGAACCACGCAGGGCTACGTAGTGACTGAGAGGGTTTTCGAGATTTTATTGTCGGATCAGTTCCAGACGCCGGGAGCCAGGGTGTGAGACCAGGAGGCCGAGATTTGAGATTCCGAGATTCAGTTCAATCCATAGCTGGGGTGAAGCAGTGCCCAGAGAGGGTGATGCAGGTGTTGATTTATGGTAGCATCGGAAGTGATTTAAGCCCTAAATTTTGTGGAGAGGCTTAGGCACTGGTATTCCAAAGAACCCAAAAGCTGTTTGTGAAATTTCCACTTAGATTATGTTTTATTTTAAATATTAATTATTTTAATGGGGACCCTAAGTCTAGCTTAGGGAAATTAAATAATTAAAATGTGTTAAATAAACAGAGTGACAATGATCTAGAAAGCGAAGATCAAGTCATTTTATAATTTTAGCCATTGATTAGAGATCTAATCTCGGTTGTCGATATCTCAACGAGAAGAATATAAAGGAAGACTTGAGGGTCATTTGGAAAGACACACTGAGTGAATCTAGAGATCGAATTCTTCTGACGGAGCAGTGCTCAGATGAAGATTAGATCTAAGTGATTCAATGTAGTGAGGGGCAGAGTAGCTTTTGGAGAGACTTTTTCTCAGTCGGAGAATCATCATCAGAGAGAGGTAGAGAGACATCTAGCACAACCAGCACAGAGCTTGATAGGCTGACGCAGAGCTAGCACAGAGCCACGCATGGCTATGCAGAGGCTGCGCATTGGCTGAGAGGGTTTTCGAGATTTAGCTGTCGGATCAGATCTAGAAGTCGGGAGCCAGGGTGTGAGACCGGGAGGCAAAGATCAGAGATTCCGGGAGTCAAATCGATCCTTTGTTGGGGTGACACAGTGCTTAGAGGAGGTGACGTAGGGCCTATGCAGTGATTGCGCAGAGGCTGTGCAGAGACCTCCAAGGGCAGCTCTTCCAGTGTCCAGATCAACCGGATGTTCCAGTGATTGAGTGAGGTAAAACTCACGATTCTTTCTGCTAGTGTTTCTCTCTCTGTAACTGAATAACGCTTGAGGTATTCAACAATGTATTAAGGAATTTCTACTACTTAATAATATCAAACCCTAAGATCCGCTACACCGATTTTCCCGCATTGGGTTTTTTTCGGGGACTTAGTCCAAAATAAAGGTATCCTATGTGTGATTGATTTCTTGCTCAGTTTTCTTGTTTCAGAATCATATTTAATTAAGTGTAGGTTTCTTTAGTAGTTTACTTCAATTATTCATGATGCATTTTGAAGTAATTCTGTAAATGTAATTTACATAATAGGAGAAGTAAACTCAGATAGTTGCAGTAAAATTCTTAAGATTTTCAGATGTAATAATTTTCACATGGTATCAGAGCATTTGATGTGAAACAAGAAGAGCAGATTTAGCACTGAAGTGAAGGCCAAATTGTTGCAGTAGCAACGGATTGAATCCCCAGAGGGATTACACAGTTCTAGCCAGAAGGGCTGAAGTTTCGAGGTTGTCTCTCTTTGAGTGAGTCGACAGAGAGGTAGGAATTCCAGTTTAAGATTTTGCCGAGGCAAAGGGAGCAACGCAGAGTTTTCACGCAGAGCCAGAGGGACGCAAATTTTCTGCAGGCAGTTGCTGGGTAGAGAAGCGTCAGGAGAAAGAAAAGAGCACATAGTGGGGAATTCTTCCTCAGTGAGTTCCTAGCTGCGGAATTCAACATTTTCCCAAGATCTGAGCAGTAGATCCGGGCAACAGATCTACGAGCTCCACAAGGAGTGCGTAAGCCTTCCTAGTGCTGCGCAGAGGGGGAAGAAGAGGGAGTAGTTCGACAATTTTTCGGCTGAGATGGCATCTCATGGTCTTAGAGATAAGGACCGGTCGGAGGGTTCCTCCAACTACGTAATCTGGAAGGAAAGGATCCAATTCCTTCTGGATGAATAAGATCTCTGTTGAAAAGTGTAACTAGGATCGGTCTTCATATTGACTATGTAATTATGTATTTATGTAAAGAAGTCAAAGATAATAAAATCTATTTTGTTGTACTTGCCTCATGGGTTTCATGAGAAAGATTTTATTATAGGTTAATAGACTTCTTCTTGATGTCTATTTAAGGTTTTTCTTCTGTTTATAAGTGTAATTAGTGTCATTTATATGAAGAGCCTAGTCATCAATAAATGCTCCAAGACCTTGTCATAGACCTTGTAGAAGAAAGGCTCAAACAACTCTCAAGACAACTCTCTTTAAAACATTGGAAAAGATGTGATAAAGTCAGTTGATAATCGGTGATGAAGTCGGCCTACATGTTGGCCTAAAAGTTTACTGTATGGTCAGCCTAAAAGGAGGGACAGATGCCCTATATATACCCTGATCTACGACCATTTGACACCAAGGATTTACAGCCTGTTCTGTGAAATAAATGCGGATTTCAGAGGACAAAAAGATGCGGATTTCAGAAGGTAAGAAAGTGCAGATTTAAAGAAGATATACGTGCGGATTGCTGAGATATGAAATAGGGTAATAGTGCGGAATTGTCTGAGGTACAACAACATTTGTTGTTCGATCTTATCTTAGGAAGAATCTGCGGATATCACACAGAAGTATTGCATACCGTTTTTGTGACACCAAGCAGTGCAAGGAACCTGAATCATGAGCAAAAGAAAAGGCAGTATACAAGTACTATAAGTGCGTTCTATTTAAAGAAAGACTTGCTAATTGTGTCAAGACCGTGGATTAGTATACACCTACAATACATGAAGTTGAGACAGTGACCTAAAGAAGATTGCAGTCTTAAAGAAATAAAGCTACAAGTGTATGCAAGGTGAAGAAGATTCAGAATCTAATAGTTGACTAAGTAATGAGAAGTAGAGACTGAGTTCTCTAGTACTAGTGCAAGTCAGTGCAGATTGGAGTGGAAGAGAAGGGTTAGTGTTGAAGGCAGGCAAAGAAGTAATGACAAGGTCTTGGAGGCATTCATAGGTCAAGGGTCTAAGTCTTGGTCATGGTACTCGTCATTTGAAGATTTATAAGAAGAATTTCTCGTTGGTTTTCCTCTCCAAGAGGGAGAGGTTTTGCCCTGGCTCGAAGAGCTTAACTTTGTGTTTTTTGTATTTTGATAATTGACTTGATGAAATACTAAATAAGTTAAGCAAGAGAAGACATAAGTAACTCAAGTAAGCTCACAAGTAATTATCAAGAAGAGAATTTTGAATTAATCACCAACCCTCCAAATTCTCAACATGGTATCAGAGCTAAGGTGCTGAACACAAGGACTACTTGACAAGAAGACACTCTAGGAGGCAAAGATCAAAGTTTGGGTGAAAAGTCAAAACAGTTTTCAAGGAAGACTCTCAAGCTATCTTCAAGAAAGTTCTTCATCTCATTCAAAGGATCATCTCATCAAGAAAAATCTTTGCCATCAAAGATATATATTCTAAAACATTGTTGGAAGAGACATCGTCTTTTGAAGATATCCTTTATCATCAAGGATTCAAGAACACCTATAGTGGAGCTTTCAATTTTAGAAGAAGCTCCTGACTTCATCTTCATCATCATAAAGGAAGATGCAACTCACTCTACTCAAGTAAGTATCTATTACCTTACTTAAATCTCTCAAGATGACTTATTGTAAAGAAATCAACAAATTGGTTGGGTCATCAACCTTTAGTGCTTGGAAGAAGAGGACAGATTTGAATCTAATTGAAGACGAAGTTATCAAAGGATCTACAATTCAACTCTCAAAAGAAGATGCTCCTGCTCATGCAAAGTACATGAAGGAAGAAATCAGAAGCCCAGAGGATTCTCATAGAATCCATTAAGGACTCACTTATTTCCTATGTATCAAAACTACAATCTGCTAGAGAAATATATGAGAAACTGGTGGAGCTATTTTTTGTGAGTACTGCAACAGAAGCACTCTCTCTGAGAAAGCCAAAGATGATACAAGATCAAGTGAAGGGAATAAAGCCTTTGCAGTCATATCTAAGAAGAAAGGAAGATTTGGTAAATTTAGTCCTCGGAATAAAAGAAGAAATATGGACAAAGTACGATGCTTTGGATGTAATGAACTTGGGCATTATAAAAGAGATTGTCCTCAATCTGAGAAGGACAAGAGAAAAAAGGAAGAAGCCCATGTCTCAGATATGAGGGAAGAACATGATGCAAATAAATCTAAGAAAGAAGAAGCGAAAGATCTCTATTATGATTGAGATCATCTTCCTCTTTAAGTGATTTTTGTTGGTTGTAAAATAGTATGATAGGAAGCAATGTATATTGATAGCATCATGATAGAAGCATGGAAGGAGCTCTTGGTAAAATAGCTCCAGGAAAAGCTCTCTAATAATATTATTGATGGAAGCCAGTCATCAAGATCAAGGGTCATGATGGAAAATGGTGCTGACATTTTCTAATGGAGTTCTCTATGAATTCATTGATTAGAAAGAAAGCATAATGGTTTCATCAAGAATTCTATGTTACAGAATTCTGGGATGTGATGACATATTGAAGGAGCAGGTCAAGGGAATGAAGCTCTTCGTTCTAGAGAGATTGCTATAGGATGACTCAAAGGAAAAAGGTACGAGGTATATATATATATATATATATATATATATATATATATATATATATATATATATATATATTTATATGCTGGCACTGGATGCTGTGAAGTCATGGACTTCTATATTTAGAAGTATGTATGGAGGAGGATCTCTCGGTGCATCGACAGATGAAATCAAAGAGTTTTCAGTGGGAGCCAAGGAGTGATGGAGTGATAGTTGCAGTAGGTAGCAACGCCAACAATGGAGCAGCGCAGAGCAGAGCAGTAGCAACACAGTGCACAACAGTGGAGCGCAGCGCAGAGCAACAACAATGCAGTGCATCAAAGAGACAACAGAGTAGTTATTAGAAGTCAATGTCTTCAGCACCAAGGTGCATTTACTGAATGCTTGTTCAGTTTTTGGGTGATTTCAGTTGCTTCACTCAGCAACTGAATTGCAGTACAGATGCAGTGTTAGTAGTGGTAGTGCTATCAACATAGCAGATGCAACATTATATAGGGAGCTGTAGTACCAATGCAGCAGTGGCAGTGGCAGTATCATGGGCAACAATACACTTGCAACAACATCGCAGTGGTTGGTGGAAAACTTGTAAGACATCAACATTGCAGAGGATCCTTTAGGGTCAGAGCAATATGCAACAAACATGTTGTTCGAGCACTTTCCTCGCTAAGAGGGAATGTTGATTTTTGGTAGCATCAAAAGTGCTCTAAGTCTCCCAATCTGTGGAGAGGCTTAGACGCTGGTATTTCGAAAAACCCAGAAATCATTTGTGAAAATTCCACTTGGAATATGTTTTATTGTAAAAATAATTATTTTAATGGGGACCCTAATTCTAAACTTAGGAAAATTAAATAATTAAAGAGTATTAATAAAACAAAGTGAGAATAATCTAGAAAAAATGAAGATCAAGTCAAGTTATTATCATAGCCGTTGATTAGAGATCTAATCTCGACCTTTGATATCTCAATGAGAAAACTATAAAGGGAGGCTTGGGGGTCATTTGGAAAGACACATCGAGTGAATCTAAGTGATCGATTTTATGAAGTGAGAAATGCTCAGAGGAGAATTCGATCTAAGTGATTCCAGCGAAGTGGGGCAAAAGTAGCTTCCAGAGAGAGAATTTTCTCAACCGGAGAATCATCAGCAGAGAGAGGCGGATAGACGTCCATCATAGCCAGGGCAGAGCGAGACAGGCTGACGCAGAGCCAACGCAGAGCCACGCAGGGCTACGCAGTGGCTGAGAGGGTTTCTGAGATTTTACTGTCGGATCAGTTCCAGAAGCCGGGAGCCGGGGTGTGAGACCGAGAGGCTGAGATCTGATGTTCCGAGAGTCAGATCAATCCATACCTGGGGTGACACAGTGCCCAGGGAGGGTGATGCAGGTATTGCATAGGGACTGCGCAGTGGCAACGCTGAGCCTACCAGGGGCACCTCATCCAGTGACCTGATCAATCGGATTTTCCAGTGATTGAGTGAGGTAAAACTCACATTCTTTCTGCTAGTATTTCTGTCTCTGTAACTGATAACTCTTGAGGTATTCAACGATGTATTAAGAAATTTCTACTTCTTAATAATGCAAAGTTGCAAACCCTCAGATATGCTGCACCAGTTTTCCTACATTGGGTTTTTCGAGGGACTTAGTCCAAAATTAAGGTGTCCTATGTGTGATTTGTTCTTTGCTTAGTTTCCTTCTTGTTTCAGAATCATAAAGTATTAAGTGTAGGCTGTTTCAGTAACTTACTTCAATAATTCATGAAGAAATCTAAATTAATTTTGTAATGTAATTTACAAAACAGGAGAAGTAAATACAGTTCGTTGCAGTAGGATTCCTGAGATTGTTAGATCTAGGAAGTTTCACACCTTTGTAATGTGCGCATCTTGTTGTGATGTATTTTGACATGGTTGTTTAACATAAAACATCGATGCTTCTTGGTAACATACTTTCATTGCTTTTGGTGTTGTATGTTTATTTGTGTTTCTTGTTGCCATTTTATTAACTGCAATTCAATTTCCTTCTGATGGATTTTTTTTTTTAACACAAATGAGTAGGTTCTCTATGACATTTGCGCTTGGATGCAACAAAATACATAGGAAATCTGTACTTGGCTTTTTCATGAATAGGCTCCTTCCAGAGAGGATTGATAAGTGTTTTAGAATATCTAACTGAAAACGTATTTCTATAAGTGACCGACATACATGAACTTTGCAAACTTGGCCTAGCAGACACATTTACAAAAGACGATCATCAACAAAGGGACATGGAACTTCTTCTAGGGGTCTGTTTAAATTGAATTGCATATTGTCATTATGATAGTTGATTGTTGTATTGTTAGAGCTCTAGTTCTCTTTTGTGTCAATCCGCAACTGCAAATCATTCAACTGTGTACATAGTGCATCGGTTTCATCCATGAGAAAGATGAATGTGTTCATCTTCTGGTGAATTTTCCATTTTAGGTTGATGTGTTCGTGACGCAGGGCATTAAACTGTTGGGAACATTTTTTACATGCTCTATTTCCCCTTGCAACTGCTAGATTTCTTTTCCTAGTTCACATTATATTGGTGTAGAGAAAAGAGGCAAAATTTTCAAAGAGGATTGGTTGCAGAGTAGTCCAGGGACTAATTTGAGGGTTGCAATGAGTCGCGTTAAGGCTAGCATTAGGCCATAGGCAAGCAATAATACCATGAGAGTTTGTAAGAGGCTTTTCAAGATCAAAAGGAGGAGCGAGAGGGGAGCCAAAGATCACCCAATCCAGGCTATACAGGCAACAGAGAAACATATGCCAAGGAGGTTTCCAAATATGGGGATAGAGCTTTTGAAGGTTAAAGGAAGCAAAAAGAAACTGCACATTACAGACTAAGGGATACCTGCAACCATAAGGAGAGTTGAGATGTCCTTTGGGACTCTCGCAAGGGTGATCCAAAAATTTGGCTGCGCTGCCACAAATAAGGTTGAAGAGAGTAGTAACTTTCCTATCTAGCAGAGAGACCTATGCCACACCAAAGGAATCAATAACACTGCCATATATCGAGCAAGAGAGAATTTTGACTTTTGGAGGTGACAAAGAGACCCACGACTCACCAAGGAAGCCCAAGGTAATGTCACTGTTAGCGTAAGAAGTCACTCCTTAACTGCTTAAGGAGTAAGCCTTAGACATCATAGTTCATTTCAAATTTTTGAAGGGGTTGTTTGAGTGGTGGGATGGCTTTCTCAAAGATTTAGAAATGATTTTATGTTCTTTAAGACTTTCATGCATTCGGCAAGTTGTGGCAAGTATAAATTGTGTGGGTAAAAGGTAGTATGGGGAGTAGAGTACACAAGTGGAAGAAAATGAATAGTTGGTACCTATTTCAGGAAATATTCCTATCCTAAATTAGTCACATAGCTATGATGATGACCTTTAACACAAACTCTATTTATGTTAAGCAAACAACACTTAGAAAATAGATTGCATGTATAAAGTATTCCACAAATCTTTTATGAAATCTTCACTGACATGTTCTATTACACACATAACTTGCAGAAAACTGAAAGCAGATAATTTACTGTTAAATTCTTTAACAACTCCTCACTCACACTTTACTAGTTGCTGCAATTCATATTTTAGAAGAAATTAATAAAGAAAAGATACACCCCACACATTCGATGTTCCTTGAGTCACAAAATCCTCCAGCATGAAGCAACTAGGTTTTTTCTATTATTTTCAGTCTTCAGGTAGACTAACATCCAACCTAGAAATAGTATTTACAAGTGCTATATATAGCAAGAGAGGAACCAACTCCATCTCTTCTAAAAAGAAGGAAACATTAATTCTAACATAACATATGTGTCAAAAGACATTATATCCTTATCTCCTCGAAATCTAACGGAAAGGGCAGATGGAGAAAGAAGAAGAGAAGAATTCCGGGCTGGAATGCTGAGTGTACTGTCATGCTGCCCCTTTTTCTGTTGAATTTTCTCCTCGTGTCTTAGGTCTTTAATAACCATGTAGCTTCATTTAATAAGACCTCCAACAACCTCATAACTACCTCTCACCATCACTTGTATTATCCATTTAGTTATGGGTTCTTATCCATCCTTAACTGGCTCGGAAAAACTTGCTGTCAAAATTCAGTTAAAACAGGTGCTGCTGGAAATTCCGGTAAAAACCTGTAACTGCGCAAAATCTGGAATGATACTGGAAATTCCGGTAGCACCCTGTTTCTTTTTCAAAATACACTGAAAAATGCTGAAAATTCTGTGTTGACTTGTATTCCATGACACCTAGGTTGCTGTTCAAAATTTATAACTGATTAGCAAAAAGGGATTAGTACCAAAAACCTTAAGTCTGTTGCAACTTCAACCAATTTATCTAAATCAGTTTTGCTATCAACAACTGATGTTCTGGATCTGGTTGCTCTTGTGGTGGTCTCCTTGACAGGATCTTTGTCCTCCGTAACACCCTTCTGTGTTTTTCTTCTTTTTGAAGGCTCTGAGTGCTGTTTTGAAGGGGTTGGGTTCTTGCTTTTCTTCATGGATTTCTTTGACTTCTTTGTCTTTGAACCTTTAGGTTTCCCTTCAACATCAATGACTTTTTTCAATAGGCTTGGCTTGAGAAGAGCCTTGGATTAAAGTCTAAACTTATTTCTCTCTCTTGTGTGCCTCTTTTTGGTGCTAGAAATAGGTTTAGCTTCTTCTTTCTTCTTTTTGTTGCTGATGTCATAACCAACATTCATAAGTAGTACTTCGTCTGATTGGGTAGGTTGATACTCCTTCTGCAACTTTTTTTGAATAGGTGCTTCTGGAATTTCCGGTAGCACATGCGTTTTTGACTTACCTGCTATCGTAGACCTCCCTCTTCTGGCTCTAGTGTACACATTTGGAAATGGAGGAACAGGGGGTACTATCTTCATGGACTTGGACTTGTTTGCTGAGGAGCTCTCTCCTTTTTCCACCTTTCTTTCAGTTTTGCCTGCAAAGACTTTCTCTTTTGTACCTTTGGCCTTTTTATCAATGTTTTCTTTCTGGGCCTTTCATTTTGTTGTTCTCTTTGCAGGCTGAGGATTAGGTTGTGGAACTGGAGGTGTAGGTGTAGGTTGGCCTGCCTTATAGAATAGAAAATGGTCCCAAGTTTGGTTTCTCTTCCTCAACTCTTTTTCAACTAGAATTTTTATCAAAGCTTGATGGTACAAGCTGTACTCAGAAACATCATTATGGGTCTGAACCCTTGTTGACATCTTGTTCAGGCTTTTCAACAAGAAAAATGGCAGATTCAATGGCTTCATCCCTGCAATATGAAAAAGAAACCTCATGTGATAGAGGAATACCACTGTATACCTCCTTTCACATGTGAGGTATATCTTGATAAGTTTGATTGCCTCTGCCCAGTCATTCTTAAGGTAGCTGCTTGGGATACCTTTTGCCTAGTTTGGATCTCTGTGAGCGTCCTTGAGGAAGCTGTTGAGATCACCTCCTGTGGTAACTTGTCCCTTGAACCACCTTTCTCCTTCTTGGGGAAGGTTAAAGGCTTCAACAATAGAGTCTTCAGAAACCTACAAAGTGAGGCCATAAACTGTAGCCTCCTGTCCATTAAAAGAATTAGCAAACTCTAGAGCAACTCTTGGATGTGAGCTTCCCAACCTGGTGCAAAGAGGATACCTTCCTGACTGCATAAACAGAGTTCTCACCGTTGGATTAACATCAACAAAATCTGCACCTTGTGGCTCTATTCGATTTATCTTACCACTTGTTTTAGTCATCTTCAGAAAAATAAATGACTATGTCTCTTGCAAATGATAGGTGGCAAAATAGGAAGAGTTTACCTTACAGGTGTGGCCTATATTCTCCTTTGGAATCTTGTCTGAAATCCAGACTTCTTCTCCAACTATAACCCTTAGCAAATTCGAATTCAGCAGCTTAGACTTCAAATGACAACATTCATGTTTTTTAGGTGGTTTTAAAACTAAATTTGGTTCACCACCCCATGGAAATCACCCTCCATCATTACAAATATTCATGATCATGATGTGCGCCATGTGACACACCATCACCACCTTCAGTTGGCTACGTTTTCCGTATGGGATCTCCAGATGGCTTATGGCAAGTGTCTTTGATGACATACAGTCACCTCCGCAAACTGTGTTGTTGATTGGTCGGAATTTCTGGCAGCAGTGTTGTGCAACCAGTAGAACGGTTATGGTGTGCGGTGTGATCACCACGATCCCTCTAACTCAGCAAAACACGTACCTTAACGTATGGATGACTGACTTGGCATAGACAGGCATGATTGACAACGATTCGATCATTAACTGTGGATGACACATGTGGCTTAACGTATACAACGACTTGACCTTAGCTAACTAACTGTAACATGACAACTATCATTAGATCTTAAAGGCTTTAAAAAAGATTTGATGCATATTAGCCCTACGACACGTGGTATGACTAAATCGGATGCGCTTTTTCGCTTTATTTAAAAAACAGAGTATGCTTCCGGAAATTCCGGTGGCATCGGAAAATAAAAATAAAAAGACAGAAACAGGAAATAAAAGGCTGCCCGAAAGGCTTAAAAACTGGTGCTTTCGGAAATTCCGGTAGCGCCAATTTTTTTAATATTTTTTTTATTTTTTTGAAATTTTGAAATTTTTTTAACTTTAATCCTAAAAACAAAACTATGGAATGGACTCATGAATTAGCAAAGAATTGTGCTAACAGTCACAGACACAACTATATAGAATTTTGACTTCCAGTGCCAACAAAGAGACCCTCAACACTCCAAAGAAGCTTATTTCACTACCATGAATAGAGCTAAGGAGAATTGTGGCTTCCAGAGCCCATAGAGAGGCCCGCAATGCACTGAATAAGTCAATTGCACTTCCACTGATAAGATTAAGGAGAATTACGGCTTCCTGAGCCGACAAAGAGACCCACGACGCACCAAGAGCAATTGAGCTACTCAATTCACCATCCACAGTACCATGCAAGCTTCGTTCTTCACCAGGTATGCAAAAAACAAAGAAATTGACTCGAACAAATCCTAATTTATGGAAAAAGGAACCTTCAACATCAAGAGACACCACCCAACATAGAGGAGAGTACACCAGACACCATTGCAGATTGAAGACGTAGCCCCTGGATTTAAATACGGAGTTGAAGAATCCACATGTAGCACATGCCCTTCATCATTAAATTCCATAATATCCCAACAATGTAAACCCATCAATGCTCTTGGTCCGAAATCTGAGCGATGAATATATTGCTGTCTAGATGCTGTTCTTAAGGCATGCAAGGTTATTGGGAAACATTCCCATGCAATGCTTGCACACTCACGACAAGCCATGCCACTCCAAACAATATGCCAAACACATAACCCATAAGCTCTACAGTTATAGTCCATACTTGGAAGGGGGAGAATTTGGTTAGGGGCTTTGATAAAGCTTTTTTGGTTTATCTTAAAAGCTAACATAGGGGTCCAAATAAAATTCGCATAGGCCAAAGGAGAAGGGGGGTTATTCATGGGATGTTGCGCCATCCAGACTCATCGTTTATTCTAGTTTGGCCCATTTTTAAAAAGCACGTGAGATTAGCTTATTTATAAACTTCAATATCTTGAGATCTTAGGATATGAAAAAAAACTTAAGGTGAAAATGATCCAATGCACCCATAATTCTAAGAAAAAGTAGTTTAAGATGATTCTCCTTGGGTAAGGAGCCTCTATATAAATGCTATATGGTGAGGAGGGAGTCTCCCAATATTACAATCTTGGTGACTTCCAAATCTTTGGCCAAGATTATTCCAAGCAAAAGGCCATACATTTCAACTTGATTGTTGGACCTTTGACGTAGCCCCCAAGAGTACTTAATTAGTTGTTTTCCATTGAGATTAAGGATAAGCCCTCCCCCTCCTGCCACCTCTTCTTTTGATGGAAACTTTCAACACTACATAATTATGCGATTTTTGTGTCATGATTATATATGGAACTGTAAGCTTTCCCTCCTCTTTTCTTGCAAACAAGATATTATCAACCTTCTTGTGATGAGGCGAAATATAGTTTGCAATGTGTGGTTTTCTTTGGTCCTTTGGAGCAATAGTTAACGTTCTTGTGATGAGGCAAAATATAGTTTGCAATGCATAGTTGTATTTGATCCTTTGGAGTAATCGTTTCAAGGTGAAGCAAGTTTTCCTCATTTCTATTTTTTTGGGTGCATAGTTTGAAGCTAATAATATTTTTGCCGGTGCATCATAATCAATCATTGTTATAATTATTTTAAATCTATTCGATTGATTTGTTCTACCTTGACCTCATTTGTGTAGTGTGGTCGCTGGGTGCGGACTTACAGGTGGATCTTCATAAGATTTGATTTGATGAGGCTCATTTTTAATGTGTGCATCATGTCTTGACAACTTTTTACATGGTTGTTTAACCAATGTTGCAAACATCTCGATAACATCCCGATTTTATCTCGAAATCACGATTTTTTGGCCGAGTCGATGTGTGCCGACTTTTTACCGATATTTTCCCGATTTTTACGATTTTTTGGTTTTGTAGACCCTTGCCGATTTTATCCCGATGCCGATGTTCGCAACATTGTGTTTAACATAAAGCCTTAATGCTTCTGTGGATTTTCATAAGTTTTGAGTTCTATCATTGACTCATCTTTTTTCTTTAATTAGTTAATGAACTTCTCTATGCTCAATTATCCTTAGAGTTTTTTTCCTTGTCAAACTCTAAATTATACTCGATAGTGAATTCATTTGCTGGTTTTAGACTATCTTTTTTTTCCAAGGAAAAAGTCGTAATTTTATTAATGAAAACAAAATTACATTTTACATGTGCTGGTAATTGTCAATGAAGACAGGCTATGAAATTGCAAATAAGAACCTATAATACATGGGGAGAAAATTAAGATTTTCTCCCTTTCTTGTTTTCAACCTTACGCCAAGCACCTTGTGTTGGCGTGGCAGAGATAAGGACGAGCTGGGTTTCTTCTGTGATTGCTCCATTGTCCTTCTCTGAATCTAAGGTGTCTAAGTTGTGTTTTCTTTTATTTCCTCCATTGTCCGGTGCCCTAGGGTCCTTTGCCGGCTGAACCGTGGAGGTAAGGTCATATGGGTCTTACATCTCTTGTTCTTGTGTCTCCAGATCAGTGGCTATTTGGTTATTCTCATTTGGGATAAGGACATCCTCTTCTTCTTTTGTCTCCTGTTCTGGTTCGCCTGAAGGAAATTGCCATCCTTTGGGTGTTTTCCCTGTCTTTTTCTTTTTTCTGTTATCTCTTTTTGCTTTCGAGCATGTGTTTTGCAAATGACCGGTGTTGCTGCATATTCTGCATTTGAATGCAGTATTTTCGTACTCTAGATGCTGTGTCCATTTTTGCTTTTTATGATTTAGTTGTATACTTTCTAGTAGCCCTTTACTGAGGTCCACTTCCACACAAATTCGTGCGAAAGTGTAGATCCTCTCCTCCAAGCATTGAGTGTCTGTTTTTATGTATCTCCCGATGATGTTCCCTATGCCTTCTAAAACACGTTCATTCCAAAAATGAAGAGGAAGGTTGTATAGCCGGACCCATACCGACATTCTGGTTACTTCCATAGTGTTTGCGTCAAATTCTGGGAACCAAGGTGTGATGAAAAGGCCGGTGGATCCCCAGAACCATGGTCCTTCCCTAAGGATGATGTCTCTGGCTTCCGAGGATAGAAACTTGACAATGAAAAACCCCTTTGAATAGAGGTGGATTTCACAGTCCATGGTCCATTTGGTGAATATCCAGTGAAAGAGCTCCGTTGGTTTGGGCCAGAAGCTGTTAAATCTGCAAATTATTGCTTGAGATTGAAAAGTGGTTCGATGTTCGTCAATCTCTGGAATATCTATGTTCATTTATGGCACACAATTTAGTTGCTCCACAACGTATGGTTTGGGGGAATTCTCGACTGGTTCGGTTGGTGTTGCTGCTTTGTTTTTACCCTGTAAAATGTTCCTATATGAGGGACCTTTTGGGATGTCTGTTTTTTAAGTGCTGGTCCCCCTTATGGGTCCTTGATTTCTGTGCTGTTCTGCTGTGCCTCCTCTCAATATCAGGTTGAGATAAATGGTGGATCCTGGACCAATGAAGTAATCTTTTATTGTGCAAGAGTCTTGTAGGGACGTCCCACTTTAAATTAAAGATCGCAAATGGCATGGGTAACTAGAGGATAGACTGATATTTTGTTTTAGTTTTACAACCCTGTCGGTATCTAGAGCCCATATTAAAAAACTATTCCCCACAAGGGGGTTTTATGAGAATCTGAAAACAAACAAAGCATACCTCATTGTCTGTGATTCTTGTGTAATCTCCAATGTGGTTATATTCTGGCATCGTAGACAGGGTCTGATGGGTTCCAGGTAACTTTGCGCAATAGCGATCGTCGACGAGAGGCAGGACATAATGTCAGGCGGATAGCACAGGGATATGTGGGTGCTGCCGCCTTGTTGCCGCTGTGCACACACTATACCCAGAGGTAGCATATAGTCCCAGCCCCGCCTTGTATCTGCCGACGCCCGCCTTGGTCTAATCTTCATGGATATGTGGCCACTCCTCTGATGCGCTCCCCTGCCCTCGAGAACAGGCGCCCGACTGAAGTTTCGAAGCATGTGCGCAATAGCCTGGCATGAGAATGCAGTAGCCAGCCATGGCTCAAGGATGAAGAGAGCACAGGGGTTTCGGGGGGCGACTACCGAGGGGTCTGTGGTGCCGCAGTACCATTCTGCAAGCCAGTCTGGCGTATCTGCAGGGTGAGGGCGCTTCAAAGTCCTCTTTCCTTCTGCTGCGCAACCAAGAGAGGCCGCCGACATGCAATCTTGGTATCCAGTGCTGAAAACCCTAGCCGCCACGGTTTCTCCTTCTCCACTCCCTCGCTGGTTCAGACTATCCTATTTTATTGTTGTCCACTTTTTTTTAATAGTGTAGTGACTTGTTTTCACATAGATGTCTCATAATCTAACTCCTACCACCTATTTGACAATTCTTTTTGTTCTCTATTAATTATTTGACAATTATTTTCTTTTAATTTGTCAATTTCTTTCCCTAACTCTGTTTGTGCATCCACCAACTCTTTTTTAGACTTCTCATTCCTATCCATAATATTTGTGGTGCTATTGGCTTTGTCTTGATAATGATGAGCATTTGTATGTGTTTTGTCATTTGTGATGTATTTCTTGAGTGGGCCCAATGGTTAAGAACATGTGTTCCCTCTTAAGAGGTCATTGGTTCAAATATAGAGGGGGGTAAAGTATGTACACTTTTGTAGATTTTAGCAGTCAAATTGTGCAAAACGAGGTCCCTTGTCCCTCAAACAATGGGTCTCTTACACAAATTTGCTGTTTGGCTTGGTTGTGACATTAAAATTAGATTATTATTAGACAATATATATTGAACAATGAGTTAGCTACACTCATGGAGAAAGGGAAAAATATTTGGAGATATATGAAATATGCCACAATTCACATAGGATAGTGTTGGAATTTCCACACACCCTAGGTCTAGAAACATAAACACACTAGAAATGCCCAGCTTTAAACAACTTTGCACAACGAAATATATCAATAATGAGATCAATAATGGATTATGGTACACAATAGTTATGGCCCAAAACACGTTCATTATTTTCCATTAATAAGAAAACCTAAGGGCTCCTGTACTTTCAAATCAAGATCATGGCCCTTTATGTAATATTCCTTTTTTTGGTGTCACCTATGACAGGGCTAGGAGGGACTTCCAGAGTTAGGAGTAGACCGGTCACAGGTATAGGTTGGTGTCATCAACGGGCCCAGGGGATTTTTGGAGGAGTTTTGAGGAGTTTCTATGTGGTCGGGTGGCATTCGCTTGATATATTCCATCATTCGAGCAGTTTGGCTTTCGTTTCGGTGCATTCTGACAACTTTCGGAAATTTTAGTTATTTATGGGCTTAACTCAGCTAATTATGCTCACGGTGGCATTCCGGGAGGAATACATGATAGAACACCTTAGTGTAATAGCTCATTGGAACCAGGACGAGGATACCTCCATGATGGGACAGTTGGACATGAGTTTTAGTGACCGGAGGAGACGTGGTAGCCAATTTACTCTTTTCTGCATTAAAAAGGAATATTTTAATAAGAGGAAAAAGTGCTCCATGAATAAAATAATAATAAAATAATGCTCTAGAAGGCTCCAAGAGATCTATAAAAGAAAGGGAGGAGGCCATTGAGGGATATCTTTGGATCATATCATTTTATTGTATGAGAGGTACGAGACGTGGTTCTCTACTTCAGTCGTAGCCCAAGGACGGAAACCCTCGGGTGATTTGTGAGTGTTGGACGAAACCCCAACTCTCTTGAGGAGGCTTCACTCAGAAGTTTTGCAGAGCTTCAGGGATTGGTGTGAGGATCATTCAGATCTTCAACTTGTGCTTCATCATCTTCAGTGGGTTCAGTGACAGCTGTTATTGGAGGGAGAGTGCAACAGTTTAGTTTTGAGGCCAGCGCAGTGCAGCAGCTCATCTTGGTGGCCAGTTCTCCGTCTCAGCTCTTTCTTTGGGTCGGATGTATTTTTAACCCCAGTTATTATCTATAATAAAATGCTGAGATTCTTCCTATTTGATGTGTTGATAGATTGCAGTGCTTATATGTTTATTTTACATGGCAATCCTCTGTTGAGTAAATAGTGATTTTACGGCATATTGTGGAGTTTAGTTATTTTTATGCATTTTTAATTAAAATATCCCATCTGGGATATTACAGTGTCGTAGATCCAACCACTACACCAAAAGCTCGAACTGTTAGTGAGGGCGGCATCCCAGGGTGTTATGGGTGGGCCTATCCCCACCGGAGAATCTGAGGGCGGGGGCCCTTGCGCAGCACCCCTCATTACACAGACCCGGACACATGGCTGCGGGCCCTACCTACACATGGGATATTACAACCCACCACGCTCTGTGAGTCTCGACCTCGAGACCTTGGCTTTGATACCACGTAGATCCAACCACTACACCAAAAGCTTGAACTGTTAGTGAGGGCGGCATCCCAGGGTGTTAAGGGTGGGCCTAACCCCACCGGAGCATCTGAGGGCGGGGGCCCTTGTGCAACACCCCTCATTACACAGACCCGGACACATGGCTGCGGGCCCTACCTGCACACAAGATATTACACTTTACAATCTCTGATACAATGCTATAGTACAATTTTGTCCTTTGACTGATACAACTAGGGCTGAGGCCAATTCCTTTAGGTCCTCATCTGCCCAACATATAAATCAACTTACCTGAAAGTGGCTTTCTACCTTGCTGTAGATAGAGTTCCTTCACTACGCACAACAACTCTCAACTAACCTTACTGTAGCCCTTAGCTAGTCCCTTTAGCTGCTACAAGCCTTCCTTTCACTGCTAGTGACAATGACCTCATCCTTTAAGCCCCTTGCCACCTTCAGTTGTTTCCTTTCACCAATTGTCTGCTCCTTTAGTCCATTGTCCTACTGTTCCAACCCCTTTATTGCACTAAATAGGCCTCCTAGACCTCTGTCCAAGCTTGGTCTCGTTGCACAGACCTACGACTAGTCTTGTAGACCATTCCAATCCTCGGCCTAGTCCTTCTTATGCCCTTGGATTTGACTTACAGTCCCACTATCCTCCTTTTCTAGGCTTGGTAGATCTCGGCTAAGTTCATTCCTTGTTGATCTATGCTACAGATGGCCTTAACCAGTCTCCTTATGCCCTCCCATTGGTTCCTACGCCTGCGACCTTTACACCTTTTACATAGGGTGTTGCTACAACAACCCTCAAACAAACTCGGGCAACCTCCTTGCCCTCAGCCACTCTAGAACAAACCCTTGGCTTCCTGCTTGTAGCCCTCTTTAGCCCTAACTAGGCCACCTTGTGTTCTCGACCAACCTCCTATGCATCCAACAACCCTTGGCATCCTACCTATAGCCCTCAACGACCCTAACTAGACTCTGTTGTAGTTGTGGCCTATTCCTATAGGCCCTCTCCTTGCTGTACAAACCTCAACCAACCCATTAATTAGTCCTATGAGGCCCTCAATTTCTTCTTCTATGCCTCGACCCTCGACTTCTTCTTCTATGCCTCGGCCCTCAAATCTATGAGTCATCCCACTGTAACAACAAAAACTTGGCTGCAGCTTCACCTCACTTGGATGTGACTTCACCTTTATTAACCATAACACAAAGTTGGGCTCCTTCTATGCTTGTCGCTGCTTCTCTAGGGCTGCCCGCGACTCCTTTGTTTTCCTAGGCTAAGTCCTTCTAGCCTTCTCCACACAAATGAAATCATTCTTGTTTGATGTGACATCTAGCCTCTACCTTGGCTAGTATATATAGCTGTCACTTAGGGAACCCCTTGGTCCTTTAAGGTGTTGCCCACTCAACCTCTTAACAATTAAATAGAATATAAAATTCTTTATCTTGGGTTCGAAGGCCACTCCTTTGGGTCAAATCCCCAAACCTTGGGTATCTTGCCCACAATCACCCTTTTAGTGGGTTTCTCCACTTGGAAATATCTTCTGAGCTACCCAAATTTCAACATATAGAACGAAAATTTCAAGTGGGGTTAAATCATTTGTGGCTTGTATGATAGATTGTAAGGCTTTTGTATGGTATAATAAAACTAAATGCTAATTTCTGACTATACAAGATATGGTACAAACTTAGTGCCAAATTGATTGATGGTCGTATGCACTAACTTGTTCGGTGTTAGAATTATGTGGATTGATATCTAAATGTTGATTGATTGTTGTGTACGAGCTCATGTGCAGAATGATTGAGGTATTTAATTGATAAATTTGGCCAAGAGTTGCCTTTAATACCAAATGAGATAAACTAATTTGTTTATCATTGAAATTGCAAGAAATTTTTTGCATGTATATGTCAAAATACTGAATGATAAAATGATTATTAGGATGATGATTACAATGAGCCTTCTGATGGTATACTTATAGGTAATCACGAGGTGAAGGGGTGTGTGCCCTTTAATCTTTCATTAACCTAATGATATTATTAATATTATTACATTTATAAGTTAGAAGTTGAACACCATATTTCAAAGGAGGACAAATTATGCCATATTTGCCACATGAAGGAGACCAAGATAGAGGACTGTTTTATGTTTAGAAGCCCTTTATGCTATGAAGTACATTGGTGATACCACTCTCTATTCAAGGAGACTCATGACTCCCTCTATATTCCTTTGGTAACTAGACCAATGATGCTTGGGATTGTATATGATGGGGAAGGTCCTCAATGTTACATCCTACATCTTTTGCTCACCCCACAAGCCGAATACTATTCAAATTATCCAATCTTTCTTTTCAGTTGTCCTAGTGCATAGGGGCACCAAGAGGCAGGTAGTGATTAGTGCCATTGCAGTTCTCAAATGTGTTAGGCCTAGGGGGCGTTTGAGAATGAGAAAACATGCAAAGTTGTTGACTAAGGTCTGGAGATAGATTATGCTATACCAATGGTCAATCCACCTCCTTAGGATTTAAAGATGGGGCCATCACTTTTAAACAAGGAGACATTCCTTGGGTCAACTCCAACTGTACTAGCCACTTTTATGAACTCTCTGTCTAGAGCTTCCTTTCGCCATCCTTGGATGTTAGGAGATCCACACTTTTCGCATGTTGAGTTACGTCAGGGGATGGTAATTGTCCCCATTCGTCTTTGAGGTTAGCTCTATCAGATTAGTGATGCTTTTTCTTTTGTAAGAGTGGCCATAGCAGTCTCAAATTTTCGATATTTTTGTATTGAGCAGTCTCATTGACCTATTTTTGGTCATTTGTTGGACATTCATATATATATATATATATATATCCTATGATTTTTATTTTTTTATTTTTTTTTGACGAATTTTAGTTAGTTAAATTTAATCTTAAATTACGTTGTTGATTTTCATCATGTACATTATCACCCATTGGAGTTGATAATGGTTATATCTAAAACTCTGTTTCTAAATTCTTACTTTCATCAAGGATGCCCTCTTGAAACTAGCAAGCACTAATTAATCTTGTTTAAGAAGCTTTCAAAAGGATAACTTCAAGTGATAAAATATATTATGATTAACAAGTGCTGTTTTGGACCTTAATGATAATTCTTGGAGCACAGGTTCCACTGTTAAATCTCATGCAGGTTTTTCTAATTGTTTAGGTTCATTATGCATTTCTAAATTGTTGTCTGCACCCTTGGAGTAGTAAAGACATGGTTATGGAGACCATTTGTACATAATTTTTACTGATGATCATTATAAATGTGTAACATGAGACATCAAATGTATGTGAGAGATGGATGGCTTGATTTTTATCTTCATTATTGTGTGGAAATGTTTGTCCAAAGTTTCTAACATGGTATCGATCTTGAAGCTCGATAGTTTGAGAGTTTGGAGAACCTTTTCTGTGAAAAAGAACACATCGTCTTACACATATGAATGGAATGACTTTTCAAATAAATGGAAGTGTTTTTTAATATTAATAGAAGAGATAAATTACTTTTTATTTTTCATAAATAAAACAGGCAAAAGTATATTGTTTATGTGAATATGGTTGCGCATAAACTAACTATGAGAAAAGTGATTCATACACGAGGATGGAGAAAAAAAATTACATCAGAGAAACAACTTTCTAGAATGATCAGCAACCCTAAAAAGAAATGGACCTGGCTAAGATGTATTAATGCCATGGATAAGTGGTTGTTGATTAATATTGGTCTGCCATTGACAACAATATAGCACGTTTCCGTTTCCTTGGTCTGATTCTCCTCTAGCTGTTGGGTAAGCATAGACTATTATGATGGTATACTTATAGGCATTGGCTAGACATGAAGGTAAAAGTTGTATACCTTAGGTTATGAATTTAGTTGTTTATTATTATTATTGTATATTATATTCATTACATTGCCTCTCCCTCTAAGATGCTTAATCCTTAAAGCATTTTATGGAAAAATATAAGTATTGGTTGTAGACGATATGAGTGACAAAGTGCTAAGGAAAATTGTGAAATTGTGATTGTTAGACCATCATGATTGACGAAATGCTAAGAAAAATTGTGAAATTGTGATTGTTAGACCATCGTAATTTGATTTTTGTGAAACTACGAGGCAATGACTTTTGCAATTTGGGGGATGCTAAGATTCCATAGCTAAGTTCTCTACTAAATTGTTAGGATCATTACTTTTTCACGTTGAGTCATCTTTGATTAGTTCATTGAACAATACAATTATAATGACAATAGGGCATCCATGTATCTTGTATTTTGTTTTTCAGACATTCATATTTGGACACATTTAGTGATTTGATTGATAGCATTTTAATACAAATATCTTTTTTTAATTTTTGATGTTAAATTGATCTGTATTATTACTGCTATCCATGGTTTAGCTTTTTGCATATAGCTACTTCACTATTCAATGGGATCAGTCATAGTTTCTGCTTGATCTTTGATTATTTGTTGACAAGTTGATCTATGTTTTTTGTTGTATTTTTTTTTCATCCTTCAACTTGCTTTATGCAAGCAAACTTTGATTATGATTCCTTAGGTAGGAAAGTTCTTCATGATCCCTTGACTTGTCAGTTTTATTTTTGAGATTTTGATTTCTTGACTTCACATCTTATAACCTTTTGATTTGTTCAAATGACCTTTGATTACAGTTCCTTATGCAAGATTTTTATCATCATTTTTTGATAAATTATTGTTGAATTTGTTTTGAAATTTTGATTCTTCTGTTGTAATCTATTGGTTTTGTTGGTTTCCCTAGCTAGTGTTTTGGAGAGCTAGAAGATTGTAACCTTTGGATGAAACTATGGGATGTACATGAACATAATATATATATATATATATATAGGCTGTCCAAAATTGTCTTCATGGTTTTGTAATTTCCAGCAGTAGTAAGTCTTGCTGATTTGAAATAATTTAAGGCTGGAATTGTTAAGTGATTGAACATTATTCTTGGGGAAGATAGGGCAGATTTACTGCTGTTGTAAAGTGAATTTCAGTACTGGTTTATGCATGATAAGATTGTCTTGAAGGGCTTGTTGCCTCAAATCTAGTAGATCTTTGGAGGAAAGTGTTGGAGAAACAAGTAGGGCAGCTATTTAAACAATTCTCCTATCCTTAATAATTTCTTGTGAACTTTTGTTAGCCTCTTATTGTTTATTAGATTCTTTTCATCAAACAACTATCAAGAGCCAAAACCATGAAGATCATAAAAGACTATGGACACAAAATATAGGCTCCAAGCCGGGGAAAAACCCCTCCAAGGGGAAAACCCTGGAAGAACTTCTTCTCTTCTTATAGAATCAATTCAAATGAGAAATCCAATGCCCAAATGTCAAGACCAAGTCCACTCACAAGCCCCAAGTCAGCCCTCCTTCCAAGAATTTTCAGCAAGTCAGAGTCTCCTGAAGTCAACAAAGTCAAACCTTTCCAAAGGCTGGTCAAACTTCAGATTTCAGCCCCCTGCATATCTGAAATTTCACACGTGTGAGCTTTTCTAGGGCAGATTTCTCTCTCTTTAGACTTCACTTTCTTCCTCCTTTGACTTTGACTTCTTTCCTTGTCCTTGTTGCTGATGTTTGCTCCTTCTTCAAGAGATCAAAATTGCTTGTGTGTCTCTCAAATGAAGTCAAAATGCTCTTATATATACCCATATGTGGAGGTTGAAGTACCCCAAACTGGGCCTACTTCATGAGGTAGGGCCGACTTGGTCTTGTAAGGACAAAAATGACATTTTGACTTAAAATAAAATTGTCTTTTTAGTTTTCTTTCAAAGTCCAAATGGGACTTGACTTCAAGACTTATGACAAATACTCTTTTTTACTTGACAAACCCTCGAAGCATGAAGAACATGCTTGCCATAGTTGACCAATCAAATGGAGCATGAAACCCATGCTTAAAAATAATGTTTTTCTTTCTTCTTTTTACTTGCTACATAGGATATACATAATGTCATTTGTACAATGACAATTATGAAGACTGAAACTAGTTACATTTTCCAATAGAAAGCTCACAAGGTAAGAGCTAGACCAAGTGACAACAAATGAGGTCTGGCCCACTATCACCACAACCATTATCTTCTGCTTTTAGTGGATTTTCACCACGATGGAGGATTCCATATGTAGGTCAACTAATGGACATATCAAGCCTAAGGTTTGGAGTTGACAAGGACAAGCTTAGGATATGTACTCAACTTAAGGACGAGGCTCAAACTAGCTTAGATAAGGCAAAGTGTACCCTCCAAAAGGGCTATCTAAGGTACAAATGACCTAGGGTTTGTGAATAGGCAAGGCTAACATGCTTACCTAAGTACACAAGGCCAGGAAAAGGCTTGAATAGATGAATATGTTCAAATTCAGGAAACAACAACCCTTCAGGAAGCCCCAAGTTGAAGCCTAGGGCTAGATTAAGGCTTTTCTAAGGCAAAAGTTGGCTAGGGATTATGACATAAGCCCTAAAATGGAAGATTTAGACATGTGAAAAGGATGATATTGAGGCAATGTCTTACCAACCACATGTTGAATCCTTCCCCAAGACAACACATGTGCCCTAGTTGAATTTAGGCCTTAGCCATACCCTAGCGGCTTGCCTTAATGGGATGAAAATATAAGAGAGAAATTGAATTTATGGATAATTAATGGCGTGATCAACAATGTGGAAAGGCTAGTGCTGAACCTTCGGTGATAGAGTCTAGAGGGAGAGTCTACTTAGGAGAAAACTAAACCCTATAATGGAGTAAGGGAATATGAAAAGCCTTAGTTTCATACCCTAGCAATCATTTTATGAGGGACAAAGTCGTTAAGGAGAGCTTAACCTGAAGGGTCACTCAAGGGGTTGTCACACAATATCTTAAAAGGGTAATGCATACAATAGCATTGTCAAGATTTCATAGAATAGTTTTGAATAAAAAACCAACGCATAGAAAACCCTAACAATATCCATTCCATACAATAGAGATAAAGATATTAAAATACATAGAATACTTGCAAGGAAAATGCATGAGCTAATCCTTTATTGTTCCAAAATGATATCTCCAAAAAGAGAAAGGCTCCATAAGAAAGTACTCCACAAAAGCTCACTTCTCCACAAGATACAAGTCAATTTGATATAGGCTGAAATCCTCTAAAGAGGCTGAATTGATCCACAAGTGATGATGAAAATGAAAATAAGGTGACCTCTATTTATATGATGTCTACCTCAATTAATTTTAGATTAATGAAGCCTTGGGTTACAAGCCAACCCTCTAGCTAATTGACAAAATAATCCATAAATGGCCACACGTGTGAGTCGTAACCTCTAATAATGCTGATGTTATGCCCTTTTTGTTGGAAATACTGAGAGGGGTGAATAAATATTTCTTTCCAATTTGTTAATTTTAATCTTCAGATCATTAATTATCATTAACAAATACAAACATTCATCAACACTAAACAACACCATTCAACAATGCACAATAATCAAGACAATATACAAACTTTGAGGTGGAAAACCCTCTCTAGGTCAGAAACCACCAAACGCTTCTTAATATTTGTCTTCAAGATAATTACATCAACATTTTAGCTACAACTGAAGGAGGTCTAATCTGCTGATTTACATGCTTCAACTTGTAGGATGCTCCAACACCCTGTTTACCAACTGCAATTGGGAGGACACACCAACTCCTTAGATCTTAAGCTTCAACCTGATGGATGCTCCAACATCATGTGTACCAACTACAACTGGATGGATGCTCCAACACCCTATGCAGGCTACAACCTGCCTTAGCACCACCCTGCCACCCTGAATTGTTCTTAGGTTACAACCTGAAGGTGATGCCAACCACCAACCTTGCACCATGTTGTTACCCTGATAAGGTGGTGGACCACGTTTCACAATTTTCTGTTAATTTTAGATAACCATGGTATGTTCTATGCTTAATGCAGTTTACTTCAATCTTTCTTCTCAATAGCCTGATTCAATTTCAGATTAGCAATCACATAATCATTGAATGTAAATGCTGATAGAACATAAAATAGATCAACAGAAGACAAGCCAATACAATACACAAGAATTTGTAATTTTTCTTATTCAACAAAGATAGAGAAAAATGTTTGTTACTACAGTCAACATGATGCCCTAGCCAGCAAAGGCTTTGCTGGTCAAACCAACCCTTCAACCTCCAAATAGGTTCTGTCAAATTTGGTCAAACTCGGTCAAAGTCAACCTTCCTTCAGTGTCACACACAACCCAAAAATCAGCTCCCAAAACAGTCAACGCAAGTCAAAATTCCTGCGGTCAAACCAGTCAATGCTGCGGTTAATTGTGGTCAGTGCTGTGGACAAGGAATGCGGTCAAAGGTCAACGATTGGCCTCGATTTCTGTGCCATCAAATGATGCCTTCCAAGATTGGAATTTCTGGGCAGAAAACGTAGTCAAACAAAGAGGGTTGACCCGAAGTTAATGCTGTCCAGATTTTCCCTAAAACTGTCCGCATATTTTAGCTTCCAGATCCACACGTGGGAGAGAGAGGGAGAAGCCTCTTCAAGGTTGTGCGAACCAATCATATGAGAGAGATGTGTGAGATGAGTGGATGATGAAATGAGCATCATGTCTCTCCAATTTATATCCATGACTGTGGGTGTGTGACACATATGTTGGGGCTTGTGAGCCTACATTACATTTTTGGCCGACCTTGACAATTTGCACATGTGTGGGAAAATAAATTCAAAATACAAGTTCTTCTCATCCAAACAAGATGACCTTTAGATCGATCTTGCACCTCTTTGAAAGAGGAATCCAACAAAGATATCATCTCCATCATATGAGTAATGCAACATGGAGTTTGTACCTAGTTGCCCAAATCAACACTCCCTCTCAACTAGGGAGAACTCCATTTGTCCACCTGTGCAATCCTGTCATCCAGTACCATCATGTACTATCATCATCATTATGCAATCCTGTGTCATCCTGTTGTAACTGCTTTGTTGGCTCTTCTCTGCAAACGAACGAGTGAGTTACAAAGACATCACTCTCCATTGACCCGCAGTCAGTTTAGAGGTAAAAACCTTAATCAGACTCAAAAGTGAGCCACATACTGACCCGAAGTCAGCTTAGAGGTAAGAACCTCATCCAGACTTGATCCCAGATCAAGTTGTTGGACACATCCCATCCTAGACCCTTAGGATAGGGTCTGTCCACAATACCAAGCTTCTCATGAAAGGTTAAGAATTTGACCTTCCCCAAGGGCTTCGTGAGAATATCCGCGACCTGCTCATCAGTCCCAATGTGATGGAGCCTTACGGCGCCTCGCTGTACCATGTCCCAGACAAAGTGGTACCTAATATCAATAGGCTTGGATCGGTCATGGGACACAGGTTTCTCAGAAAGACGAATCCCACTATGGTTATCACAAAGGATAACGGTGGTATCCAGCAGATGTCCAAACAACTCACTGAAGAGCTTTCTCAAACAAACAGCTTCACAACATGTCATACTCGCTGCAATGTATTCGGCCTCGCGGTGCTCAAAGCAACCAATTTCTGCTTCTTGCTCATCCAAGATATCAAAGCAGAACCAAGAGTGAAGCAACATCCAGATGTGCTCTTACGATCCACCACATTGCCTGCCCAATCGGCATCGGTATATCCATGGAGCCTCATACTCCCGACAGTGTATCTCAGCCCATGGTTGATTGTGCCCAAAAGATATCTCAAGATATTCTTGGCACAAATCCAGCGAATGTGATGAGGCTCGACCATGTATTGACTCAACGTGTTGACTGCAAAACATATGTCCGGACAAGAGTTCACTAAGAACATCAAGGCCCCCACGAGTTGTCGATACTCAGTGGGATTTCCCAACTTGGGCCCAACAACACTTCCACACAACTTCTTAAAGTTGAGTTCCATCGGAGTAGTCACAGACTTGCAGTACACCATCTCAAATCTCTCCAACAACTTCACGACATATTTTCCTTGAGAAAGGAAAATCTCACCTGGCTTTTGCCAGACCTCCAAGCCTAGGAAATAGTGCATTAGTCCTAGGTCCTTCATCTCGAACTCGGAAGCTAGATCCCTCTTACATTGATGAATGAGAGGGTCAACACCTGTCAGGAAGAGATTGTCCACATAGAGAATCAGAATGAGAGGCTTTTCATTATCAACCTTAAAATAAAGGTTTGGATCAACATCACTTCGAGTAAAGCCCAACTTCATCAAGTAGTTATCGATCCTCTCATACCAAGCCCCGGGGGCTTGCTTCAACCCATAAAGGGCTTTTTTCAACCTTCATACATATGTGTCCCCATCTTGGACTTCGAACCCCAAAGGTTGTTCCACATAGACTTCTTCCTTAATTAAACCATGTAAAAAGGCAATCTTCACATCCATCTAATGGAGACTCCATCCTTGCGTTGCAACAAGGGCAATGATTGAACGGATGGTGGTATAATGGGCAATAGGTGCAGATATATCATCATAATCTATTTCATCCTTTTGAGAGAAGCCTCGGGCAACAAATCTTGCCTTGTACTTTTCAACACTTCCATCGACTCCATGCTTGATCTTGTAGAGCCATTTCGAGGTGACAACAAATTTGTCCTTTGGTCTAGGGACCACATCCCAGACATCATTCTAAATGGTGGACTCATATTCTTCGTGCATAGTATCCTTCCAAACTTGATGCTTTACGACTTCTTCAAAAGTTCCATGCTCAAATTGTATAATAGTACTCATGGCTGCTATGTACCCTTGGTACCTATTTGGCTTCTTACTTTCACGGAATGTTCCCCTTGGAGCAATATGTCTCTCGGCATCTTCGAGAGTGTCTCTTAGCCATGAAGGTCTTCTTTTATTTGAAGAAAGTGGATCTATAGGATCCATCAGACCTTCAACATCGGGCATCGGTTCAACCTTTGGTTCTTCCTGCCTTCCAGCTTCTTCTTCTTCTTTGTTTTCCTTTGAGATAGGAAGATCACTGACTTTCTTGAGGGCATCATCTTCATCGAAGGTACATCATGGCATATCTCCACTTCTCTTTGACCAGGAACATAGATTCTATATGCCTTCGAGGTTTCACAGTAGCCCACAAACATTGCCTTCTTCCAAGAAGCATCTAGTTTGCTCCTCTTTTATTTCGGCACATGAAAATAAACGAGACTTCCAAAAACTCCAAAATGAGAGACATCGAGCTTCTTACTAGAGAAGACTTCTTCAGGAGTTTTGGTGTCCAATGTCGAATGTGGGCATATATTTTGAACATATACAACGGTGTTGGCAGCTTCTCCCCATAGGAACTTCGAATGACCTTGGTCATAAAGCATGGCACGGGCAACTTCCAAAATGGTTATATTCTTCCTTCCAGCAACACCATTTTTTTCGGGAGTATACACAGTGGTGATCTTTCTCTTAATGCCAACTTCCCTGCAATAGTCACTGAATTCATTTGACTTATATTCGGTTCCATTATCGGACCTCGAAATTTTGATCTTCTTCCATGTTTGATTTTCAACCAAGGCATTGAAGGTACAAAACCACTTGAATGCTTTGTCCTTCTTCTTCAAAGAGTATATCCAAGTCTTGCGGGAGAATTCATCTATAAAAGTGATATAATATAAGCATCCTCCCAAGGATGTTACGGGCAACATACCAGATAGATCAAAATGTATCAATTGCAAAATATCAGATGTCTTCGTGACACTTGAGGGGAATGGTCCCCTTGTATGCTTTCCTTCGGCAAAACCCTGACATACACCTTCATGATCATCTTTGAAATCGGGCATTCCTGTCACAACCTTCCTTGCTTTGGGAATGGCTTTGTAATGAAGGTGTGCAAACCTCCAGTGCCATAGCTCGGATTGAAGAGTTGTGTCACATGTCATGGCCCCCAACAAACTTCCTCCAACCTAATAGAGTGTATCAACCCTGAAACCAAGAGTGAAGGCTTCTTTGAAGTTCCTCTTCCAAATGCGTACCTTTTCGTCGATGAATGCCACCTTGAATCCTTTGTCTTCCATTGCCGAGATAGACACTAGATTCTTCTTCAATTTAGTTACGTACAAGACATCTTGCAAGAAAATGTCTTGACCTTGATTTAGATTTAGGGTCACAGTCCCTATCCCTTTCATGGGATAGGTGGCATTGTCTCCAAGGATAATTTCCAAATTAGTATCCTTTTCAATCAAATTAGAGAGGGCTTCCTTATATCCAGTGAAGTGCCTTGAGGCACCATTATCAATTAACCAATTGTCTAGAGTATCGGAAGGAGATGGAGTAGAGAGTGCAGATATAAGAATATATTCATTTTTCCTATCAACAACATTAGATTCATCATAAATGAATTCCTTGACCTTTAGAAATGTTGCCCATTTCTACTTCGATAAGAGGGAGCCTTCCTCTTTCCTTTGAACTTGTTGTTCCTTTGATTTCCATTCCCCCTGAAGTTGTTGTTGTTGTTGTGGTCATCATCTCCGGAAGAGTCCCTTCTATTAGGGCACACTCTTGCATAGTGACCAAACTTGTTACAAGTGTAACATCTTTCTCTTCTTCCTCCTTTCGGACCAACTCTTCCATGATTTTGATTTCTCGGATCAACATTGTTCCTCTTCTTTGCATGAGCGGAGAAGGCAGTAGGGTCACTTCCTTTCCCATTTGAGGGTTCGTCTCTCTCCATCATTTTTATCTCATCTTGAGTGCATCTCTTCAACAATTCATCAAAATCAGGAATCACATTATTTCGGTGAGCCTCATGAAATATGATTGGGTGGATTCTCCTTTGCCTTTCTTGATCTCCTTCAACTTGTTCTTCAAAAATAGAATTTGATTAGCATTGCTAGCCCTGAACATGCTAACCAACTTATCATACATCTCTTTAGATGTGCCCAACTCAGAGATATAAGCAACCAAGTGCTTATGAATAAAATCCTTGATGATCTTCTTCACCTTGACTTCCCCTTTCTTGTACTTTGTCTTAGTGGCAGCAGGTGCATTTGATGGAGGCTCATTGATTTTCCCCTGCATATAATCCATAACATCTTGGTATTCTAATGTCAAATCCAAAGACATTTTCCAAGCATGATAATGAGACTTGTCAGTCAACTTATCATCAAATTTGAAACCCTTGAATGATGAGGAGGCCATTGATCCCGGTCCTTGATTATTCAACTTCTTCGGTGATTGCTTTTCACACTTGCTTGGGCTTTGTCTTCATCTTAGCTCTGATACCATGCTAATTTTAGATAACCATGGTATGTTCTATGCTTAATGCAGTTTACTTCAATCTTTCCTCTTAATAGCCCAATTCAATTTCATATCAGCAATGATATAATCATTGAAAGTAAATGCTCATAGAATATAAAATAGAATAACAAAAGACAAGCCAATACAAGACACAAGAATTTGTAATTATTCAAACTTCTTATTCAACAAAGATAGAGAAAAATGTTTGTTACAACAGTCAATAGGATGCCCTAGTCAACAAAGACTTTGTTGGTCAAACCAACCCTTCAACCTCCAAATAGGTTTAGTCAAACTTGGTCAAACTCGGTCAAAGTCAGCCTTCCTTCAGTGTCACACAACCCAAAAATCAGCGCCCAAAACAGTCAACGCAAGTTAAAATTCCTGCTGTCAAAACTAGTCAACGCTGTGGTTAACTGCGGTCAAGCGCTGCAGTCAAAGGTCAACGATTGACCTTGATTTCTGTGCCATCAAATGTGGCCTTCCAAGATCAGAATAACTGGGTAGAAAACACAGTCAAATAATTATAAATAATTAAAAATTCTAATTATAAACTTTAATTATTAAAATAAATAAATTTATATAATTAAAATTCTATTTATAAACCTTAATTATTTTTAAAATAAATTAATTTTCATTATTTGAGTCAAACTAGCCATTATTTTACAAACGGCTAGTAAGAACTTTAATTCTATTTAAAGGGGTTTTTTGATCAGATTTTCCATCTTGTCCTGATGATGAACCACATTGGCTGGTTCGAAACGCGTCGACCTAATCTATTTTGATGTGATTTTCTCCGAAAGATTTTAGTCACAATCTATGGATCACAGAAGCAAAATTCCTAATAAAGAGGGTTGACCCAAAGTCAACGCTATCCAGATTTTCTTTAAAACAGTCCACAGATTTCAGCTTCCAGATTCACACGTGGGAGAGAGAGAGAATCCTCTTCAAGGTTATACGAACCAATCAAATGAGAGAGATGTGTGAGATGAGTGGATGGTGAAATGAACATCATGTCTCTCCAATTTATATACATGACTGTGGGCGTGTGACACATCTGTTCGTTCTTGTGAGCCTACATTACAATTCTGGCTGACTATCACAATTTGCACGTATGTGGAAAAATCAATTCAAAATATAAGTTCTGCTCATCCAGGTTCCAAACTAGATGATCTTTAGATCAATCTTGCACCTCTTTGAAAGAGGACTCCAACAAAAATATCATTAACCAGTTGCCCAAAATTAACATTTTCAGATTGGATCCACCTATGCTATAAATCAATACAAAAGAACTGCAATACAAACTCTGTTGCTTTTACTCAGTAAGTATATCACTGTCAAATCCTGGCAACCTGACTGCTCAACACTCCTCAAACTGACCACTGTACAATCGTACTTCAAACACTAACTCCAATACAAAATCCTGTTTTCGCTCAAACTGACCACTACAATTTCTGACCACTCTGCAATATGCAATTGTTCATACGCTGTAACTGAAGAACATTGCAATCATCATTGTCAATAGGTCACTGTTACATATCCAATGCACTGTCAAGAGAATCTCTGGCACATCAAATGTTAGTGTTTCGATCACTGTCACAATCATAGTAGATCATTCACTGTCCAAGGTTGGCAATACTTGTTGTATCGACAATATCACTGTGTTATGTCAATCAAGTATTGTCATACCATCAACCCAACATCCATACTATTATCATCAAGAAACTGTCATGTACGAGTGACATCGTCAAGTACCAAAATATACTATCAAATGACTGTGAAAATTTCTTAATCTGAGAAACCCTATTGCTAACCATTGATTTACGTCTCCTTCTTGATTAATCATACAAGTTATTAATTTGAATATTTAGAAAGACAACGAAGTAAACACAAATAACAGCCTACACATATAGATCATTCACTGAATAACACACTCATATGACAGTGACAAATTTTTCGGACAAATGTCCCTGAAAAAACCCAATGCGAGAAAACTGGTGCAACTAGCTCTGGAAAGTTTTTTTATTAAGAAGATTCTGAATACAACAATTTCTGGGCGCTAGACATGGTTTTCCCTACAGAGAAAATCATAGCAGCTATACCTCTTTCTCTTGGAGATGGAAAATATCGCTGATTCACACCCTTAAAATGGGATTTACAGAACTCGAGCCCTTTCTGGCCCACCGGAAACCCCAACGCTGCTATTCAGCCCTCTGTGTCAGACTTCCTGATCTGCGTCAGCCTCTGCGTTGCTCTGGAAAGGCTTGCGTCACCCCTGAAGGGCTTACGCTGCCCCTGCGTTGCCCTGACTGGACCTGCGTCAACCCTGCGTGGATCCTGCTGCCTTTGCTTGGCCTCTGTTGGATTGCGTGGCTCTGACTTGCCTTTGCACTACTCGGTATGCTGCCTCTCTGCCGTTGTTGTACTCTTGGCCTGGGATCATATCATCCCCTTGCCAATACTGCCCTTGCTGCACTGCAAACTCTTCGTGAAATTCTTAGCAAACCACGCCCTAGAATTTCAGCTTAGATTTAGTGCTCCGCCAATGTGCATTCTCCAACTGACCCCAAGCCCTTCTTTTATACTTTTCTAGTTGGCAAACCAACTGCCGTGATCTAATCTCTAATCAACGGCTAAGATTAGAAGCTGCTTGATCCGCGTCACTTAAGTCATTCTCATCACATGTTTAATTAAATTCACTTTAATCTTTTGATTTTCCTAAGTTAGACTTAGGGTCCTTAATTAAAAATATTAATTATTTGAATATCTCTTTAACCTGATGGAATTCTTCTAAACGCTTTCTGGGTCTTGGAGATCTCATGTACTTTAGCTCCTCCACAAAATTTGGGAGCTAGAACACATCCGATGCTACCCCAAAATCTCAACAATCCCTCTTAGCGAGGAATGTGCTCTAGCAATACAATCACTCCAAAGTACTGCTCTGATCTCTGGCATCGGTCGCTGCGCTGATGCTTGGCCTGCTGCCCTTCATCACTGTGCTTTTGCTGCTCTCTGTACTGTCGCCCATGACTCTGTCACCGTCACTTCTACATTTGTACTGTAGCTCCCTCTCAAATTGCTACGTCGTGTTGTCAACTGCTGCACTGCAACTCAGTTGCTGAGAGTAAGCAACTGAAGGACCCCTGCCCAATGACAGAGAAGTTAGTCGGGCTGCATCTCATCACTGAAGCTCCTTAGGCTGCTGCTCTGTGTTGTCCTCCTGAAGCCACTGTGCTGCTGCAACTCTGCACTGCGTAAGCATGCCTCTTCTGCATTGCTAAAGTCCCATCAACCCCTCTTCGTTGCTGCCTCTACGTTGCTATTACCTCTGCAATGCGCTGCTCCCTCTATAGCATCCAACCCTGCCTTTGCTCCATCCGTGATCCTCTGCACCCACTGCTCCAGTTATTCCCGTTACTGTCTTAAGGCTCCCGTAGCACGGATGTGATCCAAGAGTTGGGTTATTCAAGGATGCTGCCACCACTCTGTAGCTGCTCTATAGATCAATGTCGCCCCACTTCCGTGGCTCATGAACACTCATGGCTACATCATCATCACTCCCATCGTCTTCCTTAGCTACCACAACCTTGGAACTAGAAGCTTCCTTGTCCTTCTTCCTTAGAGGACAATTGGTGGCGAAGTGTCCAAGTTCACCACATCGGAAACATTTGATTGTTGATAGATCACGCTTCTTTTTCCCTTGTTGCCTCCTTTCCTTCGATGCAAGGGCTGCATCCTCCTCCTCTTCCTTCTTTACTCTGACGTTCCCGCTGCTGCTGCTTTGCCTCTTGGTCATCCTTCTAATTTCCTCCTGTCAGAGGATTACCCACATATCCGCCCAAAGTGGTAACGCTGTCCTGCCCAAGATGCTTTGGACAAACGTTTCCCAATTCTCGGCGACTGTATTCAAAGCAGTCCTCACCAAGAGCCCCTCATTTGGATTCATACCATGGCAATCAGTTGATCCCGGATAGTCTGAAGTTTGAAGAGGAAGGGATCTATCTCCTCGCCCTTCTACATCTGGAACAACCACGTCTGATTCTCCAGAAGCATTCTTCTTTGGACTGAGCCTCTCTGATACATCGTGTCCAAGGCTACCCACATTTCATTTGTCGTGTTCTTCTTGGCAATATGTGGCACGCCGTGGTCTTTGACTCCGTCCATGATCAAACGCTTTGCTCACACTTGATTCTCCCTGTACTACTTTAGAGGATCTGCATCGGTTGGCACATCTAGGACTCTTTTTGCATGGTCCTTGATGTCGTACTCATCCGGGACTGTCAGGATCCTGGCCCTCTAGCTAACGAAGTTGGACATGCCATTCGGCCTGTCCTGTTCTCTTAGTCCATGAGACACCATCTTTGCTCAGAAATAACTTGTCGGAATAGATACTCCTCTCCCTGCTTCTGTTGCTACCGTCAATAGAAACTCGGATCTAGGGTCCTTGGCAAGAAAGGCACCCTCTGCTCCCTCTGACAACTGATTTCCTCCCTTGGAAATCTGCCAAATCCTACAATCATCTCTCTTCGATCACCCTACGATTGATCCTTTGGTTTCTTTAGCAAAGATTTGCTGAGGAGCTGTTCTCCTCCCGCTCTTTGTCAACTTAGCTAGGCACGATTCTACACCAGCAGAATCTCCACCACACCGGCTACTGTTGAAGATCTGAAGCCTTGCTTCCGGACCACCACAACACTACACAGCAACCCAAAACTGGACTGCGTCCCTCTGGCTGGCCTCTGCGTGAGCAGACTGGCTCAACGCAGCGCAGGCTGCTCCTGCGTCCCTTTGGAAGGCACTGTGCTGTCTCTGCATCAACTCCTGCGTAGCCTCTGCTAGGACTGCATCCTCCTAATGCTACGCTACCCTCTCCGGATCTCTGCTGCTTCAGTTGCTCTCTGCAACAAAAATTTCTTCAGGCGATTTTGCTGGAGATTCAACTTGATTTGCAACTCTCTAATACCATATGAAAATTTCTTAATCTAAGAAACCCTACTGCTAACCATTGATTTACTTCTCCTACTTGATTAATCATACAAGTTAGTAATCTGAATATTCAGAAAAACAACGAAGTAAACACAAATAGCAGCCAACACATACAAATCATTTACTGAATAGCACGCTCATATGACAAAGTGAGATTTTTCGGACAAATGTCCCCGGAAAAACCCAATGCGGGAAAACCGGTGCAGCTAGCTCTGGAGGGTTTTATTATTAAGCAGATTCTGAATACAACAATTTTTGGGCACCAGACATGGTTTTCCCTACAGAGAAAATCACAACAACTATAGCTCTTTCTCTTGGAGACAGAATATATGGCTGATTCACACCCTCAAACGGGATTTACAGAACTCGAGTCCTCTCTGGCCCACCGAAAACGCCAGCGCTGCTCTTCAGCCCTCTGCATCAGCCTTCCTTGCCTGCGTCAGCCTCTGTGCTGCTCTGGAAGGGCCTTCGTCACCCCTGAAGAGCTTACACTGCCCTTGCGCTGCCCTGATTGGGCTTGCGTCAGCCCTGCGTGGCTCCTGCTGCCTCTATGCTGCCTCTGCTGGACTGCGTGGCTCTGACTTGCCTCTGCCCTGCTTGGTATGCTGCCTCTCTGCTGTTGTTGTACTCTTGGCCTGGGATCAAATCATCCCCTTCCCAATACTCCCCTTGCTGCACTGCAAACTCTTCCTTAAATTCTTAGCAAACCATGCCCTAGAATTTCAGCTTAGCTTCGGTGCTCTGCTAATGTGTGTTCTCCAACTTACCCCAAGCCCTTCTCTTATACTTTTCTCGTTGGCAAACTAACGACCGTGATCTAATCTCTAATCAACGGCTAAGATTAGAAGCTGCTTGATCTGCGTCACTTAAGTCATTCTCATCATATGTTTAATTTAATTCACTTTAATCTTTTAATTTTCCTAAGTTAGACTTAGGGTCCTTAATTAAAAAGATTAATTATTTGAATATCTCTTAAACCTGATGGAATTCTTCTAAACGCTTTCTGGGTCTTGGACATCTCATGTACTCTGGCTCCTCCACAAAATTTGGGAGCTAGAGCACATCCGATGCTACCCCAAAATCTCAACAATGACAAGTGCACTCTTAAGTAAATCATTGTCATAACACTCCTGACATACCATTACAAAGCCACTGTAACTATGTACTGTGAAAGATCACATTAATCTGTCATTGTCACATTATTGTTAAAGTCATCAATGCCATCAAGAGGTATAGATAGCAAAACCCTAGTTCACCAACCGGTTCTGAAAGTCACATCAAGTTCTTGTCATCATTTTGCAAGACTACTGAACCATATGAGTTTTGTAGAGTTAGTCTTTTGATAAGCCCATAATTATACTGTCATTGCTATAATGGACCAGTCACTGTTTTTTCTAAGTCTTGGTCATGTTTACACATGCTACTATATCAAGTTCATACTGTTATTACTGTTATACTATCAAGTCAAGCTGTCATATCGCTGTCATATCTCTGAGCCAAGACACAACAAAATTAGAAATTAACCATTGGCTCTTTCAAAGTGCATTTGTGCGGGTAGATCCTTGAACTAGTTCTCTGAATTCTATACACATATACACATAGTACATATGCCCTCATCAACAGTCCTATAGTTGCAATGTCGTCCTTATAGTGACAATGTTTTGAGAACCTCAGTGCCAACCTTATGTAAATAAATATTTCTCCTAGATCGGCTATTGAAACTGAGTTTGAAATCCTCAGTGCCAACCTTATGCAAATAAGTATTTCTCCTAGATCGACTATTGAAACCTAGTCTGAAATTCCCATATTAGGTCCGTAGATTTAAGAATCCATTGTAAATGCAAGCACAATCATAGTACCCTTACTTCCATAGTCCAGAAGTCATCCGTAATCAAAATATTTAGTCCTAGTATAGTTCTATACAATGGTTTGATATCACAACCTGAAGTCTCTTGAAGAAGCATATTCTACTATTGGAAGTCTGAGAAACATGTAGGCGAAGAAGTTTGTAGTGGGGGGCAACTCTATCTTCAAGAAGTATTGGCCTATATTGAGTTGAACAACTTCAAGGATCAAATGCACTTCGAAAGACATTGCCTTCTAATCAACAAAATTAGAAAGCAACAATTCGAATCCCCAGAGGGATTGCGCAGTCCAGGCCAGGAGGGTTGAAAATTCCGGGAAGGTCTCTCTCTGAGTTAGTTGATAGAGAGGTAAGATCTCAAGATCAGAATTTTGGCGAGGCAAAGGGAGCAGCAGAGCCTCAACGCAGAGCTAGTGGGACGCAGTTTCTGCAGGCAGATTTTGATTTTGCCGGGCGGAAAGTCGTCACAAGAAGAAGCAGCAAAGAAGTTCCTAGTCGGGGAATTTCTGTTTTTTTCCAAGATCTGAGCAACAAATCCAGGCTGCAGATCTACGAGCTCCACAAGGAGAGCGTAAGCCTGTCTAGTGCTGTGCAGAGGGGGAAGAAGAGCATATTTGACATTTTTGACGGCCATGGCAGCTCACAGGCTTAGAGATCAGGACCGGGTGGAGGGACCCTCCAACTACGTGATTTGGAAGGCAAGGATCACTTGTGTTCTAGATGAATATGATCTCAAACTCTTCGTGACGAACACGAGAGCTGTCCCTACAAATCTAGATCAGTTGAAGCAGTACAAGGCTGATATGGTGAAGGCAAAAAGGCTTCTCCTTGATGGAGTCAAAGATCACAGTGTCCCATATAGCCGACAAAGATACTGCCAGGGAGATGTGGGAAGCCTTGGCCACGCTATATGAAGGATCTTCCGAGCAATGGGAGATGTACCTTGAGCAACAACTGAGGATGGCGTAGAAGCGGAAAGGGGAACGTATTGTTCCGTTCCTGTCGATACTTCAAGAGATTCATGACCAACTAGCTACAGTGGGATCTACCCCTTCTCCTATAATGATGGTGAGATTGACACTGAATGCAGTCACTAATGATTGGCAGGTATTTGTCCAGAGCAACCTTGCAGTCTGGGAAGAGATGTGGGCTGCTCTTCAGCAAGAAGAGCTAAGGAGAGACTTGGTCAAGTGCAAGCTTGATGACAACAGTGGCATTGGATCGAAGGTGAAGTAGGAGGAGGAAGAAAATGCAGCCCTTGCATCCAAAGGGCAGTAGGAGCAGCATAGACGTAAGAAAGGCGTCTCGAAGATCAAGTGCTTCAAGTGTGGTGAACTTGTTCAATACGCTTCCCAGTGTCATTTGAAGCAAAAGGACAAGGAAGAGAAGCATGATCCGAAGGCTGCAACCATGAAGATCGATGAGGATGAGTACGCTATGAGTGCTCACGCATCTCCAGGAGGGAGATGGGGCAACATTGAGCTGTAGTTCAACAGAACTGCAGTTGGGAAGGATCCTTGAGGAGCCCACCTCTCGGATCATACCTTGCTATGGGTACCCAAGATCAGCAGTAGCAAGCTGGAGAAGTTTTCAGTCGGTTTAGAGGAGTGCAAAAATGACAGTTTCCGTAGTTAGTAGCGTTAACATCCGAGCAGCGCTGAGCAGAGTTGCAACAACGTAGAGGTACGCAGTGCAGTGCTTCAGAGGGACAATGTGGGACTAGCAACAATCAGTGTTTCAGCATCGAGATGTATCCTGAAAAATTGTCCAGAGAAACCTTGCCAGGCTGGGAAGAGATGTGGGTTGCTCTTTAGCAAAAAGAGCTAAGGAGAGACTTGGTCAAGTGCAAACTTGATGGCAACAGCGACATTGGATTGAAGGTGAAATAGGAGGAGGAAGAAAATGCGGCCCTTGCATCCGAAGGGCAGTAGGAGTAGTAGAGACGTAAGAAAGACGTCTCGAAGATCAAGTGCTTCAAGTGTGGTGAACTTGGTCACTACGCTTCCAAGTGTCATTTGAAGAAAAAGGACAAGGAAGAGAAGCATGATCCGAAAGCTGCAACCACGAAGATCGATGAGGATGAGTACGCCATGAGTGTCCACGCATCTCCAGGAGGGAGATGGGGCAACATTGAGCTGTAGTTCAACAAAACTGCAGTTGGGAAGGATCCTTGAGGAGCCCACCTCTCGGATCATATCTTGCTATGGGTACCCAAGATCAACAGTAACAGGCTGGAGAAGTTTTCAGTTGGTGCAGAAACGACTGATGCAGTAGTTAGTAGCGCTGAGCAGAGTTGCAACAACGCAGAGGTACGCAGTGCATCGCTTCAGAGGGACAACGTGGGACTAGCAACAATTAGTGTTTTAGCATTGAGATGTATCCTGAACAATTGTTCAAATTTTTTGGATGTTTTTCAGTTGCTTCTCTCAGCAGTTGAGTTGTAGTGCGATGTAAGCAGTGACAATGTTAGCAACAGATGCAACATTTGAAAGGGAGTTGCAGTACAAATGCGTTGTTGAACGTGGCAGGGTCAACAACAGTACAGTTCTAGGATCAACCCAGTGATTGATGGCAACATGTCAGACATCATCAACGCAGATGGAGATGCTTCAGAGTTAGAGCAGTGTGCAACAGGGCATATCTGTTAGAGCACATTCCTCCCTAAGTGGGAGTGCTGATTTGTGATAGCATTGGATGTGCTCTAAGTCTCAAACTCCGTGGAGAGGCTTAAACACATGCATTACATATAACCCATAAATTGTTTTCGGAAATTCCACCCAGAATTAGTTTTATAAGAAAAAATAATTATTTTTAATAAGGACCCTAAGTCTAACTTAGGAAATTAAAATAATTAATGAATATTAATGTAAACTGTGGGTGAAACTTCTAGGAAAAGCTGATCAATTCTAATATAATCTCAGCCGTTGATTGGAGATCTAATCTCGGTAGTTGAAGTCTCAATGAGAAGACTATAGAGGAAGGCTTGAGGGTCATTTGTAAGATACATCGAGAGGATCTAGAGATCGATTTTTCTGATGTGAGCAATGCTAAAGACGAAAACACGATCTAAGTGATTCTTTAGCGCAGTTAAGGGGCAAAGATAGTTTTGGCAGGAGGATATTCTCCGGGTTAAGGATCAACAACACAGAGGCAGAGCAAGACGAAGAGGAGGCTGCGCAGAGCCTAGAGTGAGTGACACAACACTCAGAAGGGGTGACGCAGGGCCACGCAGGCCCCACGCAGAGGCAGCGCAGTTCTTCAGCAGAAAGTCCGATTTCAGCTGGGGAAATCTAGATCTGAGCCAGGAAGGGCTGGATCGATTTTTCTGGAAGGGCTGAAATATTACGCAGAAGAGATGCTGCAGTACTAGATCTAACCCCACGCAGGCCTACGCAGCTACTGTGCAAAGGCAACGCACAGGGAGCTGGGGTTTCATCAATTTAGCTACCAGATCAGCTGGGACTTGCAGAGTGAGTTATACTCATTGATTCTTTCTCTGCCAGTAGTCTCTGTGACTGATTTTTCCGGTGAGACAATCAGAGTTGTATCCAGTCTGATTGCTGCTTAATAATAAAACCCTCAGATCTGCTACACCGGTTTTCTCGCATTGGGTTTTTCTGGGGACGTTCCTCCAAAAACAACATTGTATTGTGTGTTTTATTTTTCCTGCTCAGATTTCTGTTTTCACAAATATTTTAACGGTTGAAGGTTTCTTCAGTAACTGCTTCGATATTTTAAGAGGTAATCTTTAAATAACTTGTAAAATCAGATTTGCAAGTAGGAGAAGTAGTTCAGTTTGTTGCAGTAGGGATTCCAGATCTAGATATTGGAATTTTAACACAGGAAGCCCTCCCTACTATCTCAATGGGAGACCATTCTCATTTGGGTTTTGAATTAGGTCTTGCCCATTAGGTTGTGTTAAGGATAACCTGGAGGGACATTGGGTCCAATGGTGTCATCATGAAGAATCCTTTATGGTATGTCGAATTAGACTAATGCCATGGTTCCCTAGGGTGCTCTGGAGCATGTGATATATGCTCATGCTGTCAGGAGGCTCAACTCTCTCAACGCTGAATCTGCTAAGCCACATATCTCTCTGAAAGCTTGGATACCTGTGGAGTAGGTGCCCTGAAGACTTTGGCTCCTGTGGACCACTTGAAAGAAACAACATGAACTCAAGTGAAAGCAACCATCCATCAGAGACTCATGTATGCATCTAAGTGAACCATGTTGTTTTTCCATGATGCTAGAGTCTAGGATATAATCTTAAATCACTGAGCCTACCAATCTAAGTATCACAACAATGCTACTTTGCACAACGAAATAATATACAATAGTGAATCTACTAGTGCACAACTTTTTACAAATTAAATCAGTCCAACTTCGTTATATTAATCAATTTGATAATACAACAGCCTAGGGCTCCCGTACTAGGGATACTTTACCTCATACATCCACTAGTACAAGAATACAAGAACAAGATACACTGACGGTCTAGCTAATGTACTCGACGATCACAACTTGTTTGTGTTATCCTGAACACACTATGGGTCCTTCGCTTATGTTCTGCAACACTTCTTCTATCAATGCACCTGCTCCTTTAGGCCACTAAACTCTACTATCTAATCTGCCCTCTAGCTGCTCATTAGTCCATCAATGATCCAACTCATAGGGTCTTCACACTCACTAGCTGCTCCTTCGTCCTTCAAGGCCACAACACTTTGAGACTTCTTGCCTACTTCTGCTTCTCAGCTACTTAGGGACTTCTTCCCACTATACTTTTCCTGCGCTGCTCCAATGAAGACTAACATAGGGCAGGAGGGCTGCCACCTATCACTGCTAGAAGTCCTCCAACAATGAACATGAGCTAGTACAACAACTGCTCCTGGCTAGCCAGACCTTGCGCTCAACTTCTCTCCCTTTTCTAGCAACTGCCTTAGTCCATCAAGGTGCTACTCTTGGGGCCAACTTGGTCCACCCTCACATTGTCCTCTAGCAGTCTACGAGTGCCCAATCAAATCTGTCCTCTTCTAGGACCCATCCACCTAGCAACAATTCAACTTAAATAATAAATACAACATCAACATACCTCAAATCTAATGTATCTTTGCTGTATATTAGGATGACTGATTAGGGCAACAAACTATCCTAGTTTAGCCCTTCCAAACACTCCAACTAACCCTCTAACAATTGCGGCCTCCTTTCCCTGCCAAATCTGGGTGCTTTGTTCCTCTAAACAAGTGTCACGATCCACTTTAGGCTGCCCTAAATGGGTTCAAACTCCTTGCAATTGAACAGATCTCCTGCGGCCCTAAAACAATGATGAAATCAACCACAATCGTCCATGAAAACAACCCAGAAATGATCCTTGAAGCTTCAACATTCTTGCTCTTGCACTCAACACTCCTAGCAATCATAGAAAGACACTAAAATTGGCTTCTTTCCTCCTTCGTTTGGCTCCTAGGCTCTGCGACTTAGCTTCAGATGATGTATTGCTATGAATGTTGCACTTAGATGTGAGGAATAATCTCACACTTCACCTTCTTTTTATACTCTTCTCAAGGGCACAACGAATCGCCATTGTGGACTTGTCCAACCTGTCATGATGGCTACAATAACCCTAGCCGACCTAATCATTTCATGAGCAAACCCAATAGCCACATATAAAAATTAATATCTCCACTTCCAGAGCTCCAATTTAAGTTATTTTCGCTGCCCCATTCTCCTCTAAGGGCCCTCTAACACGTCCATGTGTCAAATCACTCAAAATCCTCATGGTTTCACACCCACAAGCTTGGGTGCAAAGACCACACCTTGGGTTACAAGCCCACAAATCACTTTTTTGGTCCTCCAACCTCCAAACCCCGAACCCTAGGGCTTGGAGTACCTCCCAAGCTACCAAATCTCAACAAACCAAACTTGAATGTTAAGGGCATGTTAATACTTCAAACAAGGATAATCTTCCAATGTCTATCTAGACCAAGTCTCGTAAAGATTGTCCATACCTTGATAGAGGTGGATAATGGTCAACCCTATTAGGTGCTTCCAACCCTGAAGGGGAAGTGATAGTTCCAAGGTCAACCCCTCAATCAATAGTTGTTAAATGTATGAAAATGAAGGGGAAAGGTCTTGTTGCGCATGTATTTTCAATATTCCAAGGAAGCAAGATCTAAAAGCTTGAAGGATTTTTTTCAAAGTTCAGAATCATCAGCCAACACTCTGTCGTGTCATTGTAAACCCATTCTGCAAATTTGTAATGTAAATGATGCTAGTATTTTCAATATTCCGAGGAAGCAGGATTGAAGGATTTTTTTCAAAGTTCAGAATCATCAGCCAACAGTCTGTCATGTCATTGTAAACCCATTTTGCAAATATGTAATGTAAATGATGCTAGTACGTCTGTTTAATTATGTAACAACTTAGGTAAGCATATGATTTTGGCGACGAGTTTCGTCCTAGGAGGTTTTTCATCTCACCGATTATCTGTGTTTTTAAACCAGATGATCGATAGAGTTTTTCCCACCAGCCTCAACCCCAAAGCTAGGGTGGAGTTTATCGTTGAAGGCTTAGGTGAGTCTTAGTGTTTTAGTCGAGTTTATTGTAAAAGTGATTTGGCAATAATTTAAGCTAATTGGCTTAATTATTTTATTACAAATCACTTGGTGTACTAGATCATATTGTGTTGGAAAATTGGGTAAGTATTATGAGGGTCTATAATGAACAAATATTACCTCTTTGAGGGTTGAATTTGTAAAATCTTATGTAAAAAAATATTGGAGTGGATGGTCCGTCATACTGAGACACCATGGCTAAAATATTTGAGGGTGAAAAAATAATTAAACCTCTCATGAGTCAATTAATTAATTTTTCTGGTAAAAATGAAATTAAATCCTATGCCATAAATTTAATTAATTTAGAGTTAAAATTAAAATGTTAGAAATTAATTTCTCCTAGTGGAAAATTTCTGGGTCAAAAAGACGTTAATTTTTGGAGGTCCCCCACTAAGGGAATATTGGAAATTTCAAGAAAATTTGGACCCTTGGACCTTGGTGGTTAAGTCAAAGTCAAAATTTTGAAGAAATTAGTTCAAAATAATTAATTCTGAACTAATAAAAAATAGTTTTAATGATAAATTCGAAAATTTCTCAAAAATAAGTATTTTCATTGGCAAAGATTAAAAGTGGATCAAAGATTTGTCAACAATCAAGATTACTTTGATAGTGATCAAGCTTATTAGCCGTTATTTTCCACTTGGAGGAATTTCTCTATAAATAGAAGGCATTTTGCTTTTATTTTTCATCTAGGATGATGATCTTTGGTCTGATGTAATTTTGTAACGCTGGTGTGGAGCCACTGTTCTACTGGGAATGCTTGAATCTCATAATAAAAGACTTTGGGGTACAATTCATGGTGTCTTTGTCTCATTGATCTGTGGTATGTGTTGGGTATGTGCTTTTCTATATTGTGCTTCAATATTATATAAATTGTTATTTCATTTGTAGATGGTAGGAACATTCTATTGGTAAGTTTTGGGCTTATCTTAGGTGATCCGATTCATTGTATGATCTAACAGTTTTGCTTAAGAAATATATAGAGTTTGTAGGTTACCTGACCCTTGGGCTCCAAGTTCACAAACTGTGGGCACATGCTGACCTTGTTTGGACTTTATGTGATTTTCCTGCTTCGCTAAGGCTATGGTTAACATCTATTTTTCGAAATACATCTAGCCATTGTCAAATTTTATAAATTTTTTTTGTTCTTCTAAAATCTTTCAAGCATTATACACTTGTATATTTTGTATAATAATTTTATTTTTTCTAACCCTTGTTTTGTTGCTGGTTTTTTTTTTTTTTTTCTTTTTAAATTTTTGTATATATTGGGGTTTTGGGTAGTTGTAATTTCATTTGTGCAGGTGATATTCAAGAGGATTTGTTAGGTTGGACCTAGATCTAGGCCTTTGAGGGTAACATCTAGCCTCTAGAATTTTTTGCAGGGTCGACAACAAGGAATTTTGCAGTAATATTGAAGATCTGAAGCAAATTCATTTTTTGTTGAGGGTTTCAAATTTTTTAGGGCCTTCAAGCCCAATGTGGCCCTTTGCCCTAGGTGTCTTCCCTTCTAGCCCTAGTTGTAGGCCATTTTTGGCCTTTTTCCCTAAGGCTGCAAGCTTTTGGGGCTCTATGCCTTAGTCGTTAGCCTTCCTAGGCTAGGCCTCTGAGGCCTCGACCTGCTCTCCTTTGCTTGGCCGCAGGCCCCGTGGCCATTTTCTTCCCCTCGACACCCTTTCCTAGGCCTGTCGCAGACCTTCCCTACCTCTGCAAGCCCTCCGTCCACCTTTTCTCTCCTCTGGCCAGCCTTTGCCTCCTTTGCTTCCCTCCTTTCGCTAAGCCGTAGCATCCCTTAGGCTTGCGACAGGCCTCTAAAGCCTTTTCTCCTAGGTCGTGGCCCTTATAAGGCCTACGACAACCCTTTGTGGTCTCATTCCCCTAGCCGCAGCCCTAATTTGGGCTTCCTTGCCTCTTGCCTCCCTCATTTGCCTCTGTGGGCCAGTATTTGATTTCTGGACTGTTCTCTTGGTGGTTTTGCAGAAACTTTGGGTCACATATTTGTCATTGCAGATACTTCAGTCACTAGAGAAATTGCGGGCAAGGTGGGCAAGCTTCTTCTAGGCCTAGGGCCATTGGTTTGGCTCCCAAACCCTTACTCATTTCACTGTTTACTTACGACAGTCCTATCATCTCGTAACAATGATAAAATACTTATGAAAATGGTCTAAAAATTCATTCATAAATTGCTTCACACATTAAGGAACTAATTGGATAAATTAGGCATTGTTCATTTGGCATAGATCTAGTTGTCTTGGTGACTGTCATCTCTGTCATTTCTGCATAAGAAGTCTGATTAAACAGTGGAAAATTGCATCATAAGAGGGCTAAAAACATTTAAAATTTCATATTGGCAAATTTGGTTTGGCATTTGGGAATTGTTTGACGCATTTTGGCACAAGTTAAGCTCACTGCTCTTATAATTTGTCTACTGCTGTCAGAGAATTTACTGATTGCTTGTTGAATATCATAAAAACATATATGACATAAGTTCTTTCACTTTCTCATGCTCTATTGCTCATAATTAAAGGCATTGCTTCCAATTTAGTGGCTAAATGATTTGACAATTATTGCTAAGAAGAGGACTAACATTTGCTTGTCTCTTGTGAGTTTGTTCATAATCTCTAAAGGTTATAAAATTTGCACTAATAGGCTGACTCATAAAGCACTTAAAGAATTAATCTCTAATCTCATAATTGTGTTAAATATTTGGGCATTTAAGACCTTTGGTTGTGATCTAATTAGCATTGCGATAATATAATTATTGAGCAAAGAATCTAAGTAGCCAAAGGACTTGCTAAATCTAATTGAAAATCTTGTTGATATTGTCTAAACTTTAAAGAGCACTGATCTTGTTGTTTAATAACTGTTGGCTAATTGTTCTAAGAAGACAAATCCTCTAAATTGTCATAAGATTTGTGATTTAAGATTAACATCTATTGTGGATCTATGGCACATTAATGATCTTGCATCTTATGGTTATTGAGCAATTGTATCATTGATAACTCTTGTTTATTGCTGGCACTTGATAACTTGTCACATTTTCTTGTGGTTAAAATTGTATCTTATTGGTAAGTACTTGTTGATATAACTTAATATCAAATCATAACTAAGTACTTGAAAAAAATTAAACAATCTTAACACAAGAATGTTAAAATTGGACAACTAGGTCCAAACTCCATGTTGTGATGCTCAGATGAAGACACCAATATTTTTATTGGGTTCCTCTTTTGGAGAGGTGCAAGATTGATCTAAACATCATCTTGATCCGATGAGCAGAACATTTATTTTTAATACTTTCAAAATATATGTAGGTCGGCCTTAAGGTTTTCGACCCCCAGCAAATGTGTCACACACCCTCAGTGATTGATATAAATAGAGTCAACGTTGGAGGACATTTCACTCATCTCCTCATCACACATATTTCTCTCTCCACTTCTGATTGGTTCGAGCTCCAAGGAGGAAAATCTACGGTTCACACGTGGGAGAAGGACGAAGACTGTTTTTGCTGCAGCTAGTGTTTTACCGCAGGTTTGACCAACATTGACTTTGGTCAACGCATGGTCCAAAGGAGCTGATTTTTGGCATAGACTTCGATTTTATGCAGTCCGTACATTTTGGCATAAGAACTGAGGTCAAAGGTTGACCGAAGACTGAGCTGCGTTGACTTTTACTTGTTGCTGTTCTGTGTTGACTTTTCTGGGCAACGTTGACTTTTCTGGGGTTGACTTTGAGTTAACCGTTTGGCTGTTTTGAGGGTTGTTGTGACACATACTGGGCTGGCTGACCAAGGAGACTTTGCTAGTTGAAGCATCCTGCTGATCGTCATAACACACCAACAAATATATATTTTTCTGGCTTGTCTTCTGTTGATCTATTGGTATGTTCTATCAGCATTTTACTTAATAATTTATGTGATTGCTGTCCAGTTCTGAAGAGAAAGTAAAGTTGCATCAAGCATAGAACATCTACATAAATTTACATGGTATCAGAGCTGAGGTGAAGACAAAGTCCTAATTTGTAGCAATCACCGAAGAAGAAAATGGGTTCCATAAACTATGGCGTCAAGGAGGATGACAAATTGACTGGGAAGGATGACTTCCATGCTTAGAAGATGATATTGGATCTTAAATTGGAAGACCAAGATGTCATGGACTATGTGCAGGGTAAAATCCAAGAACCTCCATCCACTTCTACTATTGCTGCCAAAACAAAGTACAGGAAGGGGGAGATCAAAGCAAAACTGATGATTAGGGAATCCATTCATAAGAGTCTGGTGGCCTACATCTATGAGCTAAGTACATCCAAAGAGATGTATGATAAGTTGGTCCTCATGTTCAAGGCCAACAATGCAAATCAAGTACTTTTCTTCAAGAATCAATTGAAAAATGTGAAGAAAGGCAAGGATGAGTCTGTTCAATCATACTTTCTGAAGCTGACCGAGATCAGGAACTATCTGCTGGCTATTGGGGATACATTAGCTGATTGAGAGATGGTACTCATCGCACTTGGAGGGCTCCCATCCGAATGGCATGTGTTCAACACTACCATTCTCAAGGAAGTCCACTGGGAGCGATGACATGTGATACTATGGCACCGAAGGTTTGGACAACTTCACTACAAATCCCTTCCCGAAGCAAGGAAGGTGGTGACGGGGATGCCCGAGTTCTCAAATAATCATGAAGGTGTATGTCAGGGTTGTGCCGAAGGAAAGCATACAAGGGGACCTTTCCCCTCAAGCGTCACAAAGACATCTGATGTCTTGCATTGATACATTCCGATATGTCTGGTATGATGCCCATGACATCCTTGGGAGGATGTTCTTATTATATGAAACAAACGAGTTCAAGAACTTTTGCAGAGGAGCTAGCATCAAGAGGTAGACCACAATGTTTGTGGGCTACAGCGAAACTTCGAAGGCCTATAGAGTCTATGTGCCTGGTCAAAAGGGAAGTGGAGATATGCCACGATGTCACTTTTGAGGAAGATGCTTCCTTGAGGAAAGTAGTCAATCTTTCGAGATCTGAGGAAGACCATGAAACAAGGCCTGGAAATCAAGAAGGACCGAAGGATGAGACGATGCCCGATGTTGAAGGATCGATGGACCCGATTGATCCACCTCTTTCACTGGGAAGAGACCATCATGGCTCAGGGACACTCTCGAGGATGCTGAGGGACATATGGCCCCAAGGGGGACATTTCGTGAAAGCAAGAAACCGAATAGATACCAAGGGTATCTAGTAGCCATGAGTACTATTGTACAATCTGAGCTTGGATATTTTGAGGAAGCCGTAAAGCATCAAGTATGGAAGGATGCTATGCACGAAGAGTGTGAGTCCATAATGAAGAACGATCTCTAGGATGTGGTTCCAACACCGGAGGGCAAAGCAGTGGTCACCTTGAAATGGGTCTACAAGATCAAGCATGGATCTGATGGAAGTGCTGAAAAGTTCAAGGAAAGATTCGTTGCCTGTGGCTTCTCTCAAAAGGAAGGCATAGACTATGATGACATATTTGCACCTGTGGCCCGATATACCACCATTCGATCTATCATAGCCCTTGCTGCTATGCAAGGATGGAGTCTTTATCAGATGGATGTAAAGACCGCATTTCTGTATGGTGCGATAAAGGAAGAGGTGTATGTGGACCAACCTCTGGGGTTCGAAGTCTAGACCATGGGCTGAGATACACTGCGGGGAGTATGATACTCCATGGATATACTGATGCTGATTGGGCTGGCAGTGTGGTGGATCGCAAGAGCACATCTGGATGCTGCTTCACACGTAGATCTGCTTTGGGCAGGAAACTGAAGTCGGTAGCCTTAAGCACTGTTGAGGCCGAATACATGAGCTGTTCGAGCATGTGCTAGATGCCACCATTATCCTTTGTGATAACTAGAGGGGGATTCGTTTGTCATAGAATCCTGTGTTCCACGAACGATCCAAGCATGTTGATGGCTGGTACCACTTTATCCGGGATATGGTACAGCAAGGCGCCGTAAGGCTTGATCATATAGGAACTGATGAGTAGGTCGCAGATATTCTCACAATGCCCTTGGGGAATGATGCAGGGGCATTAGACACTAGCCAACAATGTAGGAGGTTTGTCCACATGTTGTGGCTAGTAGGGGTTGAAAATATTCGAATTGTAACAGCTAGGTGTCAATACCTCAGCTGATTGTATTATTAGATCAGTTAGAGTTGTAGTAGTCGAATGGCTAGTCCATCTGTCGTGTTTTAGTTTTCGAATAATTGTAATTAGGCTCTTGAATTACCATAACGGTCCTCACAGAGGAACCAAAAAGACATATGTTGATGTATATAAATGTAATCCCTCGGATGTATAGGAGGAGGGAGGAAGAGAAGAGAGGAGATTTCTGCAATAAAACTCTGTGTATTGAGCAATTGCTTCCGGTGGAATAAAATTCAAGTCCTGTTGATTTCCAAACTGCCTGTATTTATAATTGTGAAGAATTGTTTAACTGTGAGGCGATTGTGTAATGGAAATTCCGTTCTCTGTCCTTGAATTCCCGTAATTTGTTGGATAACCCTGCGAATTCACCATACCCGCAGGCGAGGCCTGTGTAGAGAACCCTGGTCGTGGAACCCTGTTTTATGGTAATAGAAGCCCGCGTAATAAAGAAACTTACGTTTGTTCGCCGTCAATTGGAATTCCTAACCGGTTCAGAACCTTAGTTAACAAACAGAGAATAAACGAAGAAGAACGCAAACCTGACGAGGAACCTTGGTTAGTCACTGTACCAAAACCACAAGCGGATTTGCAAAGGTGGATTGCCCATATCGCACCGCTTTTGCGGAGTAGGCGGTATTTTCTGAACGCGAGCGATTCCATAGACCTGTCGACGCGTGGCAAGGTGGACCCCCGGAAAACCACTGTTTAACCTGCGCCATCGCACGTTAAATTTCGTACCAGGACGCCGAGCGATATTGACGAGAGCCGTTGATTTGGGAGAGGGCCATCGGACGGTGATCGCACGTTGAACTTGCCCGGAGTTTAACCAAGGTGAGCGGAGGATAGCCAGGTACGATACGAGCGGTTGATTGGGTGATTGGACGTAGAGGTGGGCCCAGAGCGAAAGTTCTATTATAAAGTTTTGTTTACAAAGCGTGGAGTATTAATATAAGTTTCGAAGATTAAACATTGGCTTAAGGTTGGCGGCATAATATAAAGTTCGGAGATAATATATATAAGCCGGGAATATAATAAACATTCAAAAACTGCTGAATGTATTTATTTATCAATTTCCCCAAAATTGATAAATAAAATTGCCAAGGAAAAGAGGAGACCACGTGGAGTAAAAGAACGAGGCTATACAGAGGAGGGAATTGTGACAGAGCCACGTCACATTTGACCAACTCTCCTTGGGGCGGACTTTCAGTGTTGTTGCGTCATTAGTGGTATCAGAGCTGTTGTCTGAAGTTGTTTTGCTGACATGGCAATCCGAGTTGGTAGAGGTGCTGGCAGAAGAAGACTTGTTGCCAACGCTGAGGTGTTGGGGATGTTGCAGAGGGTCGAGGCCAGAATGGATGCCATGGAGCGAAGACAGCCCAGAGATCCTGAAGACATCAGCGAACCTGAAACAGAAGAAGCTGAAGAAAATATCGAGATTCCTCCTGACATGAGGCTCCTTAGAACCGTTCTGGGGTCTGTAGTTAAGCCCATAATTGAAGTGTCGAGTTATGCAGGGGGATTGAATCTAGAAGAACTAGTGGATTGGATTAATGAATTGAACAAGTGCTTCGATTATGAAGAAATAAGTGAAGATAAGAAGGTCAAGTTTGCAGTAACAAATCTGAAAGGACATGCTGCACTTTGGTGGGATGGAGTGCAGGCAGAGAGGAGGAGAGTTGGCAAGCAACCTATCAAGAGCTGGACCAGAATGATGTGGCTAAATTGAAAGGTAAATTCTTGCCTAGTGATTACCAGCTGACATTGTATAAGAAAATGCAGAACCTGAGACAGAGGTTGTTGACAGTAAAAGAATACACAGAGGAATTCTACAGAGTGAGCATAAGGGCTGGGAAATTCCAAGACACACCTGAGAAGACTGCCAGTTACCCTTTTTGACTTGCTTTTTGCACCCCTCTTGTGTGCCCTGCATATTTCTTCTTCTTCTCAAATTATCTTATGTTGGAGGAAATTTGGTTTTATGCAATACTGATTCAACCCCCCTCCCCCTCAGTATTGCTAGATCCCAACATAATTGATTAAACTGACAAAATTAATTACGTCATTATATTTACAAATTAATTAACTGATTAAAATAAATTAGATTAACTTAATTAATTAAAACTAAACTAATTAAATTATATTAACATATTAAAATTAATTTTATTTACAATTTATAAAAACATAATAAAATGCACATTTATATATTTTAATTCTCGATTACATTATTAGAGCTTGCTCTTATAATGTAGCATTTTTATCACCCCTTAAGATGAGTCAATTCATCACTCATCAAGGTTGGGACATGCAAGGGTTCGTTTTGATGTAATGGAGCGTCATGTACTCAACAACCACCTGATGGCCAAATGAGCAGGGTAGAGCTCATGCGAGGCTTTTGCCCACACGCTAACTTATGTCCCGACCATCTTTTGCATTCTGATTTTTTTTTTTTTCGTTTTATTGTGGCCATGATATGATTTTTCGTTGTTTTAGCTGCATCAACCTCCAGGGCAATAATTTTGCGGCCCTACTAAAGTAGTGTGAACCTATGGGTGCCAAATCCCAAAGAACCAATGACAAGTTAAAGTTGAATGATGGAGGTGAGATATGCGTCATGTAAAGTTTCATGGAAAGTGTTGAGTATGGTGTAGGGGACAATGAACACACTATCTCAATCTGGGTTTTCCAAGTAGTGCCCCTCCTATAACAATTCGACCTTAAAGCAGAGGTCCCATGATTAGGGCTAAAAATTAACCCCATTGGTAAGGTGAGAGAACAGATTTGTAGTAAAGATTGGTCAATCTTCCATATCACTCCTTTATCCATACTAAATGCCCAAAACAAACAAGTATAAGCACCCAATTGCAAAATGATCAAAATACCTTTTGAATAGAAGCCCACCTTCATCCAAGTGAAAATGCCAAATGAGGAGGGGCATGTGGCTGATGCAGATGGCAAAGGCACATGGCATATCATCATCAAATAATGGCTGTTAGGGGCTTCTAGCTGGCTGGCTGTCACATGTACGAGAAACTTCTCTCCTATGGGGTTACCCATTTTGCTATGTAACAGGGCTGAAACTTGTTGGCCAACATTTGGTATCTTTTCTCTTTGATTGGCTTGTTGATCGGGATTGTTAGGAGGTGAAGGTGAAATATTGTTCTCTGTTGATGTTGTTTTATCATATTTCATAGCAACCATAAGGCTGAAAATCTGGAGAGTTAAGATCTGGGAAATTTATGCGAAAAAGGTGAAATTTCTGAAGTTGCATTTGTATGAAAATTGTTATGTCATATTTTACCATGAAGCTTTTTCTTTTTAATCAGTTTTTCTTGAATAATAATGTAATCAATGACTGACAATTGTTATATATGGACTTACAGTTCAGATGAGGCTTCATGGAGAAAAACTGCTGAACTGCTAGTGGAAGTTGCCACACATGCAGAAAATTGTGGCTTTGAGGTTCCATGTGTTATGGTTGCTGCAAAAGATGATTTAGATGCACATCCCGTGTCGATAACAGATTCGGCAAGGGTAACCAACTTCCTTCGTGCCTTCAATTATTTAGAGCATGTGTTAGATTCGCTGTGCATGTCCATGGAAGTAGTTGATCTATCGACTGTTTTTGTCTTAGTTCATGATTAAAGGAATTAGAAGTAAATCCCTGTTGAACACCTACAATCTATGCAAATTCTGCACAGCTGTTATTGGTTTAGATATACAAACTTATATTATAAACACCTTAGGTTGGCATGGATTTTATGAAACAGAGAGTGTGGATAGCAACCTTTCTGTCCATCATGCTTTAAAGTAACATGGAAGATTGATTCTTTCATTTAATTTGGTCATTCGTAGACATTAATAAAATCTTTTGTTTTGTTGTTTACTTCTTCAAATGGGTTATAAGGGTAGCAAATAGCAACCCAATACAACAAAAAGTGTTTAACCCATTATGGATAGAAACAATAGAAATTCACCTTTGCACGAACAGCTATGCTCGTTAGAGCACCATAGTGATTATCAGGGTGATTTGCTTCTGCTAGCTGCAACTGGAAGCCTTCTATGGAACAGTTTGGTGTATTAGATCATTATATGGAAGCAGGGTATGTGGCTTGAGTTGGGAAACTCACATTTGAGTTAGGTTGACTGGCTAGAAGATTAAATAATAAAAATGTGGAATCTATCTAAAGTAATAGATTTTTGAATTGTAGTATATACAATGGAAGTTACTTTTCACTTTAATGCTCTGGGCTAAGAATTGAAATTCTGTGCTGGCTATCAATGCTTGAAAGAAAGGCAGTTGGGATGGAAATCCCTGTATAATGGAGACATTTTTCTTTTGGTCAACTAAATTGCTTTTGGATTGAGCATTAGTTGAACTCGGATCCCTAGGTCAGCTAGTGCTGAACTGTGGTTTATTTCTTAGCTGTCTTGGTTCGGCACAAAATGGTTTGACTTGTGGTGGCTACTCTGCTTATTGTTTTTTCAGGTCTGTTTTACATCTTGAATTTTCCTGTGTAATTTTGTCCGTTATATATGCTCTTGAGAAGGAAATAAATTTTTGTCTGAACTTGAGAATTTAGTTGTGAATGATGATTGGTCTTTCTAAATTTTTTGCATAATGATTTAATTTATTCATTTTGGTTTATTATTATATCTAGATGGTTTATATTGTTTATCCAACTGTTTTGAAGGATCCTGTTAAAGGAACAAGTTGAATAGACTGGGGACAGATACTGCCAGTCTTAGAGGACTGTAATGTAATGTAGATAAAATACAAAACTAAACGGTAATAATAATAATAATGGAATCTGAAGGACACAACCTAAAGAGAAATATATCTCTTCACTCTTGTGACTACTCATTGTATATATGTGTACCATCACAAGTTTAACTGCACATAAATAATGATCGGTACTAAAACAAGAAGATATCTGTTGACTTTCAAGCAGAAAAGCGCACAATTCTCTCAGTAAACAGAAGAATAACCTCATTCTAGACATACAGTTACAGTCATAGTCATCAATCTATTGAAAGATTTGCTGCTATACAAAAGAAGAAATATCTTGATAAGATCAAAGATGTCTACAAACAAGGCCATTGCATTTATGCTACAATCTCATTGTGTGGCTGCTTCAGAGCAAGGGTGTGGTACTCCCTGGTGGCTATTGTTGCATTCACTGATACAATATAAAGGAATGCTCTGACCACATTGAGACCTGTTGTAGAGAAATGGAGCAGCCACAGTAAAATTGCAGATTAGTGGAGGGAGATAAACTGATAACAAGGCAATGAAGGCTGTCTACAAGAAAATCCAGTGTGTGCAGAGTTTGTTGAGAAAAAGCTGCAAATAATTGTGCTGGATATTCAAACCTGAAGACTGAATTCATAACTATTTCAAGGAGACTATTGTACTTGTAAAAACTTGTTACCAAAAGAAGCAGTGTGGCCATTTGAAACGTTTTATACTTTGTGGTTCGTTTAGTCTCCATCAAAATTAAATGAAAGGATATTTAAAATATCAAAGAAGGCATTTATAAATTGTATCTATCGAAGCCAGTGGGAAAAGGGGCACTGTTGACGCAAAATCTAGCAGGCCTTGTGAGGGGACTCACAAGGCGATGGCCAGACCCTATAGCAACAATGAGGAAGGATTGCCAATGTCACCTCAGAAATCTTCCTCTTGCTGTTTAGTGGAATTTCACCACTAGGGAGGCGTCCCTATATTGACAAGTGAATTATAAGGGTATTCTATTTAGAGGGTTGAAGGTGATATGAATGGCCTAGGGAAATATACCTTAAAGCTAAAATAGGCTCAAATCTTCGTTATGAAAGAATAAGTATTCTAAGCCTTGATTAGCTAAGGACTAATACAAGTTAGGGTTTATTGATATACAATGATAAAGGAGTACCTAGACATGTAGAACTTAAAGAAAGGGTTTCCTTAGTGATTAAAATCAATAAAGTAATAGGGGAAACCCTAAAATAGGCTTCAAGTTGAAGCATGGCTAGGGATTAGGGTTTTAATGGCACAATGAAGTTTCGAAAGGATGGCGCCAACTCTTCTTGGGGGGGTTTTACCACAGTGAATGCTAGCTTTTGCATTTAAGGGGTTTATGGAGACAATCCTTGGAATTTCATGTAGAAGCATCAACTCAAACTAACCTTTATGGAAAATTGGCCCTAGAAAAGCCCTAGTAGGTTGCCTTAAAAGACTAGAAGAGATAAAAAGGGAAAATATTTAAATTTTAATAATTTTTAATGAAGACAACATTAGCCAGTGCCTAATCCTACTTGGGTTAATGGTGTTTTAGCGAAAATTTAAAGGAAGATGAAAATTGATTGGAGTAAGGGGGAAAATAATTCTCCTCTTATAAAACCCTAGCTATCTTTTTTGTTAGAGGATAAATTAAATATAGAAGATGCACCATAGGAGTTCTTCTATAGGTTTGAAGGAATAATAATTTTAACATGCAAAATTTCACCAAGATTTCCAATAAATAATCTGCATTTAGTCATGGAACATTTAGAAACCCTAGCATAAATTCATTCACATGCAAAAAATAGAAACCTTAACAGTAAAATTATGAATTCCTTGAAGAAAACCTTCTTTCAATCCCAAAAATACATCTCTAATGCAAAAATCAATCTCCAATATAAAGATGCTCCACAAAAAATCACAATTTTACCAAGTAGAAAAATAGACAAGGCAATTCACACTCTCTCTAAGGAGGCCGAATTCACATGTGTGACGATGAAAGAATAATTGGAGGGATTTTCTATTTATATGAGGTCTATCCCTTCGCTTTTAGAAAATAATTAAGCCTACAAGCCTTAAAAAATGTTTGACTTCGATTGTTTGACAAATATGGTGTTACAAGCCAACCCCATAGCTTAAAATAATAAAATAATTCCATAAATTCTCACACGTGTGGGTTGATATCCTCCAAAAGCACGACATTATCTACATTTTAAGCTATAGATGCCACAACAAGGTGTGGAATGGGCTAAGGAGATGCCCCATAATCATAATCAATTTCCAATATTGAGGGGAAGCCTCAAGAAATGTCTCAAAGGGCATCCATGTGCAAAAACCATGCTCTGGTATGCTACATCACCCTCTCAAGGGTTAGATGGGTGACATGGCACTTTCTCTCTCCAATGTTGGGGCTCCAAGAATGATTACAAATCCTCCATTGTCATCTTGGGGATGACCATCATCATCTGAACTTTGGAAGAAGCAACGCCTATCAAACAATGTCAAGCCAATATGTTTTACCCTTGTTTTTTAAGTGATAACTGCTTGTATGGTTGGAGTCGTACAAACACCCAATCGCCTTCTTTGAGCCTTCTTTTTGATCTATGTTGTCTGCTTGTTTCATTCTATCACGAGCTGTAGCCAATTTTAATTTTAATATTTTGATGATATTTTTGTCTTCGTCATTGCCTGGACCTTACTGTTGATTAGTCCCAATTCCTGCAATTTTGGTGGTTCATAACCAGATAAGGCTTAGAAAGGAGTCATTTTTGCGGATGTGTGGTAGGTATAATTGTGTCACCACTCAACTAAATGTAACCATTGGAACCACTTGCTCTGCTTATCTGCGACAAAACAATGGAGGTAAGTTTCCAAACATTTATTAACAATTTCTGTCTGTCCAACTTTTTGTGGATGTTAAGTTGAACTCATGTTAAGGGATATTGCAGTTTGCTTGCAAAATTATTTCCAAAAGTTCCCCTTAAATGTTAGATCCCTATCGCTCACATTAACCTTTGGAAACCATGATATTTGTTTTGTTGAACCCATTTTTTTGATTTCTATAATTGTGCATATTTACTTATTATGTCAACCACAACAAAAATATTATCTTTCTCATTGAACATGAGTAATCCTTCAATGAAATCCATTGATATCTCCACTTTTTTGGTTAGGAATCTGTAAGGGGTGATGCAATCCTGATGTCATGATATTTTCATTTGTATTTCTTTGGCATGTCACATTGAAACTCAAAATTGTTGGAAATACTTGGGGGGGGGGGGTGAATCAATATTTCTTAGAAATCAACACTATTAATCTTTTCAGAGCATTAGTTAATCTTCAACGATATTATTATAATTCAGTGTCATATAGCAAAACCATTGAACAACATCATACACCAATGCAAAAAGATAGAGACAATAGACACAAGATTTTAGGTGAAAAATGTGAAAATTTATTAAACTTAAGAAACCCTATTGTTAAATCTTGGTTTACTTCTCCTTCTTACATCGAAGTAAACATAGTTAACAACCTACACATACAGATCAAATACTGAATAACATGCTCATAGACAAAGTGACACACAAGGATTTTCTTGACAAATGTCCCTGGAAAAGCCTAATGCGGGAAAACCGATGCTGCTAGCTTCTTGAGGGTTTTTATTATTATGCAGATTCCAAGTACAACAAATCTGGGCACCAAACTGGTTAACCTGATAGAGAGATATAAATGGCAGCAGTGTTGAGATTTTCTGTAGTTGGGGTAGCATCGGGTGTGCTCTAGCCTTGAAATTTTGAGGAGGGGCTAAGACACAGTTGAACTCCAAAACCCAGAAAGTGTTTGATGAAATTTCAGCTCGTGTTCAAGTTATTCAAATAATTAATTATTTTAATGGAATTCCTAAGTCTAAACTTAGGAAAATGAAATAATTAAAGTGAATTAATTAACACATGTGCAAAAAATGTTCTAAAAGACATAGATCAAGCAGTCTTTTAATCTCAACCATTGATGAGTGTTTTAATCTCGACCATTGATGAGATCATCGAAAAAGTATAAGAGAAAGGCTTGAGGGTCAATTGGAGACACACACACAGATGCAGAGCTGAGAGACTGATATGGAATTCTAGGGTAGAGTTTGCTAAGAATTTCCGGAGGAGTTTTCTGCAGCGAGGGGTAGTATTGGCTGAGGGGATGATCTGATCCCAGAGCCAAGAGTCAGCAAGAGGCGGAGGAGCAGCTTTCAAGGATAACGCAGAGGAGTAGAGAGCAGCAGCAGCAACTATGTAGCGCAAAGGCTTCAACTGCTATGCAGGCCCAGGAAGGGGCAGTGCTGCAGCTTCAGAGAGCTTTAGAAGTTACGCAGAGGCCTTCAGAGGCAGCATAAGGACTGCGTCACCCACTTTGGGGTTACGCAGTCCATCTTTGAGCAGCGCAGTGGCACACAAAGCCTAGCAGGGCTAACGTTGGGGCTTCAGGGGTAGTGCTGTGGTGTCTAGGGCTAGATCCGGGATGAGTTTTGTAAATCCCGTTTAATGGTGTGGATCAGTCAGACATTTGGTCTTGGAACATCAGGTTAGCTATATATTTATTGTATTCTTTGTCGGGTTTTCTAGATCTAAAACCCAGATTTGTTGTACTCAGATTCTACTTAATAAAATAAACCCTCATATCTACTGCATCGGTCTTCCCGCTTTGGGTTTTTTCGGGGACTTATGTCCAAAAATCAGTGTGTCACTTTGTTTGAATGATCTGATATGGGTGGTTGACTTGTTTTGCTATGCAAGCACCTCCCACTCAATTAAAACAAATTAAGGATCTTGCTTATACATGCATGTGCGGAATTGAATTCTTGATTCAGGTTATGTGTTTTAACTGCTTTAAGGCTTTATGTGTGAGCAATTAAACATTTGTTTAAGCTGATTAAAAGCATGTACAACAACCATAAATTGTAGAAAATTAACCAACAACACATAACAACAAACATAATAAAGGAGTTCACCCTCAACACTTGGGCTACGTCTCCTTGAGCCTCCGTCAATGGACTTGGTTCTTTGGGATTAAGATGGTCCATTTCTTTTACAAGCTGATGCTCAACTCCAATGGTTGTTTGGACTGTACCAATGGGTTTAGAATACCAAAATACCCCTAGATTGACTGCTCAATCTCTGGAAATGGACCTAGGCTCCCTTGGGCTTGACCTCTTCGGTCGGTGTCCTTGAGCTTCCCTGAGCTTCTCTGTGGCACAAACTCTCCTAGAAGTTCTCTTCTGCTCCTGAAACCTATTCTATTGTCTCAAACATGTATCAATCATACAAAATAGGTTGTTCATTAGCTCAGAATGAACTCAGGCTCCTCGTTCTATGCCTCCAACACCTGGTGGCACTGGGCTCCTTGAAACTTCCTTGTGGCTTCTTCGGCTCTAGAAGTCTCCAAATGCTTCTACAAACCCCATCATTGGATTCAGAAGGTTCAAGATAGTAAAAAATGACTATTAGTTTCCTGAGAATGGCCTCTGGCTGCCCTGGCTAGGCCTCATTCTCCTAGTGGCCCTTGGAACTTCTCTGAAGCAAAATCAAGCTCAGAATTCCTCAGCTGGCTCTGCAAACCTCATCAATGGCTCTAGAATACTCAAATTAATCAAGAATGACTCTTCATTTTCTCAGAATGGTCGAAAATTGAGCCTTCTACACTTTTTCCCAATATCTCCTAGGAAAACTCCTCTAAATGTGGAGAACTCTAGTTATCTGGAGTTAAATTAGCGTTGACCGCCAAATTTGGCGCGCCCTTATCCGCTGCGCCAATAAAGCTGTGCATTAAAAGTTATGGTTAGGGTGGTGGCCACATGCGCACCCCCAACCGTTAAGTGGCTTATACGTTAGTGGAAACAACGAAATGCAATATTGGACTTTCATTAAACATACATACATTCGCGATCAACATTGGATACCTTTTACGGGACTTCGCAATATCAAACAAATTCGCAACCGTAATACAAGGTACATCACAGGTCGGGAGACATACAATCTTGCAGATCACACGTCGTGGAATATAACAAATACCCTTAACGTTTAAACAATACAAGTGCCGATGCGAAGTTGCGATCGCATCGCCACATTGCAATTCGGCCGAAATACCTTTTCACAGATTGCGGGGTTTAAGATTTCGCGTATCGGAAATCTTAACCCATCGCTCTTCGGCTTATCACACATATAACTCGTCGCACTTCGCAAGTTTAACTCGTCACACTAAGTGAGTGTCAAATGCCAACATTGTGATTTGGTTAGCCATGTGAAAGATCATTGTTTTGATTTTCACCATTGTAAGCATTGTGGAAAACAATGTTGAAAATATCGGTATTGGAAAAATATCGTGGAGGGTCCTGAAAACATATTATCAGAAATATTGGTGAAAATATTGGCAAAATATCGGAAAATATCGGCAAACATAAAAATTCAATATTTTTTTTTTGTTAGATTTTTGAACATTAGCTGATTTTTTCAAAATATGGAGATATTTAGCCGATATTTTCAAAATATCGCAATATTTTGCCTCAATTTTTAAAAATATCGCGATATTTACCTGCCAAAATATCGTTTCCCTGAAAATATCGCCGATATTATCAACACTGGTGGAAAACACACTCATCATTCAGATAGATGCTCTAGACATAAGACTCCTACAAGAGAAAAGGTTCACCTTGGATGGATCGCTTCTTCGCAATGGTCTTCAACTGCCAAGATGATAAATCAGTCACACCTTGGAGTTCATTCTCGGGTATTGACATGTCTTGCAATGGAGATATCTTCATCGTCTAACCTTGGATTTGACAGGGCGAGAATTGATGATTAGCTACGAGTTTCAAATAAATATCAAGTGACCTTGAGCCATAGCCTGAACCAGAACCAACTTCAAGAAACTAGTGCGAGAGTCAATGATAGCCAGATTCAAAGTTGTAGGCAGTGACAAATTCATTCTGCATGAGCATGTTTTTGGTTGGTGGCCTGCCTTAAACCACCACTAGCAGAACGTGAAAATTTCTGAATATCTCAAACATAAACCCTACTGTTAAATTTCAGATTTACTTCTCCTACTTACATTAAGGTATTAATGTGAAATATTCAGCATTAACATCGAAGTAAATACATTAACAACCTACACATACATATCTAAACTGAATAACATGCACAATGACAAAGTGACACACAAGGATTTTTTGGACAATTGTGCCCGGAAAAACCCAATGCGGGAAAACCAGTCTTCTGGCTGCTGGACGGTTTTATTATTAAGTAGAATCTAAGTGCAACAAATTTGTGCACCAAACTAGTTAACTCGAGTGAGAAATAAATAAACTGCAGTTATACCTTTGTTTAAGAGACAAAAAAACTTACTGATTCAGACCCTCAAACAAGATTTACAGAACTCATCCCTTTTCAGTGTTCAGAAACCCTAGCGTTGCTCTAAAGCCCTCTGTGTCAGCCCCTACGCTGCTCAGGAAGGGCCGATGCCACCCCAGACTGGGTTACGCTGCCCCTGCGCTGCCCTGGCTGGGCCTGCGTCAACCCTGCTGGCCTCCTGCTGCCCCTGTGCTGCCCTTTCTGGGCTTGCGCCAAACTTGCATAGCCCCTGAAGCCTCTGTGCTGCCGCTGCTAGGCTCTTGGCAGAGCTGCGTAGTTGCTGCCTCTGTGCTGCCCTGATCTGCTGCTTCTCTACCCTTGTTGCACTCTTGGTCTGGGATTAAACCATTCCTTTCGCCAATTCTACCCCTTGCTGTAGCTGAAACATTTCTGAAATAATTAGCAAACCGCGCCCTAGAATTCCAGCTTAGTTTCAGTGCTCTGACACTGTGTGTGTTCTCCAACTGACCGCGAACCCTATTCTTATACTTTTCTCTTTCAAACATCAACGACCGTGATCTAATCTTGAATCGATGACTAAGATTAGAAGATGCTTGATCCGTGTGACTTAAGTCATTTTCATCACATGTTTAATTTAATTAACTTTAATCTTTTAATTTTCCTAAGTTAGACTTAGGTTCCTTAATTAAAAAGATTAATTAATTAAATATCTCTCAAACAAGATGGAGTTTCTTAAATCGCTTTCTGGGTCTTGGAGATCTCATGTACTCTAGTCCCTCCACAAAGTTTGGGACAAGGTTACTTGGGCGCGGGAGCGCCATTTTTAGAAGCTTTCGGTCTGGAGCGTTTTCGGGAGCGTTTATATATATATATATATATATATATATATATATATATATTTATATATATATATTTTTTAATATTTTGATGCATATATGTCAACAAAAACACGTAGAATGATGAATTAGACATAAAAAACATAAAAACATAGATTGAATCATATAACATCAATCATCTAGAAGTTACAATCTTCATCAACCACGCCCACGAGTTGGAAGCATACAACATATTGACTCTTGAGTCTCACAAATCATCAATCTGAAGGTTTCAAGCTTTCAAAATTCAATATATAACATTTATCATCATTGATATATAACATTTATCATCATTGATTTCAAATTTCAATATCTAACATTTATCATCATTGATTCATTGATTTCAAAATTCAATATATATTTATCATCATTGATATATATCATTTATCATCATTGATTCATTGATTTCAAAATTCAATATATAACATTTATCATCATTGATATTATATAACATTTATCATCATTCATTCATTGATCACCATATAACTTTCATGAAGCATCATATTCATAATTCATAATGACTTGTAAACAATAAACTTATAAATGCCAACTTCAAAGTTTCACCTTTCAATTTCAAACTTCAAACTTAAATTGTCATTAAATATATGAAATCAGAAAGAGTCAAGTTTCAACTGTTCAACTGTCAACAACAAATAGAAAATACTAGTAAACAACAAATCTATTTTATCTGGCTGGCCCCTTGCCACGCCCACGAGAAATGTCTAATTTTTGTGAGCCACGAGGAAATGTTGGTCTTCTAGTACTCTCAGGAGTACCACGACCACGACTAGAAGGTGGAGGCTGGATCTGCAAAGGAACAATAGTGTGATATCGAGGAGTGGCACTGGCACTGGCACCCGCACTGCTACTAGTAGATGGTGGGACTGGCCCTGTGTGTGGCGGTGCTGTTGATGCTTCATCATCATCCCTATAAAGTTCTGCTTCCAATTCTTCCAAATGTAACGTGCCGTCCTCCAAATTATCATCCCCTGGGTTGTTATCCCAGACTCTGTATGATTGATCCTCATTTACCCGATCACAGTAATGGCTCAACAACCTCAAGTTATAATGCACATAAACCAAGCTTTCAGCTCGGTTTTCATTCAGTCTGTTTCTTCTCACATTGTGTATAAAGCTGTAGGTGCTCCAACACCTCTCTGCAGAAGAAGTGTTCACAACCTGTGAGAGAACTTTTTTAGCCAACTTCGGCAAAAGTCCCATGCCGCCATATGCTTCCCACCATGTGAGAGCATCAAATCTGTCCCTGTCTTCCATTGCATGGAAAGAACCAAAGTTAGCAGTGCAACTGAAGTATTTGCCTAATTCAAGGCGCAATCTAGCACACTCTTCCTTGTCGGGTACCAACTTGTCCAATGCCTTCATGTACCTCTCTTGTACCTCTGGATCTGTGTGAGGTTTCACCCTAACACCACCTCCAGGTGCAGGTTGGCCCAACCAAGATGGAGAGTAATATTTTGGCGTAAGGATATATGCCAAAGCATGTAGTGGAACATTGAGTTTATTCCACCCCTCTTGTACCTCTGGATCTGTGTGAGGTTTCACCCTAACCCCACCTCCAGGTGCAGGTTGGCCCAACCAAGATGGAGAGTAATATTTTGGCGTAAGGATATATGCCAAAGCATGTAGTGGAACATTGAGTTTATTCCACCGTGCACACACACAGTCATGAATCATAGCATACAAGTTGGGATCATTATCCTTAACAATATCTTTTATTTACCCCAACATGCTATCCATCTGCTCATAAACCTCTCCAATCACTGGTTTATCAGTATCTGCAAACTGAATCATGTTATAAATGGGCTTGGTAAAATTCAAAATTTCCCTCACACGTGCCCAAAACAGAGGGTCAAGGGTGGTCTTCTCCACATGTTCGAAACCTTGCCTGTCAACTATTGTTTCTGCCCTGTCCTTTAATAGCTGCCAGTGTGGGCTTGATACCATTGCAGCCAATGACTCTCTTACCTTCAAAAGGCGCTTGAAGGTGAGGTAATAGCTAGCAAATCTAGTGTTTGCTATCTTCAACAACTCCAATTTGGAGTGAGTACGGAAAAGCCCGTGGGTATTGCTATGATTTGTAATAAATTTTATCATTTTTTTACCTCTCTTGTACAAATCACCAAGCCATTTGAATTGAGGTTGTTTGTTTTTGATGATATCATGCATCAAAAGGTTCATTGTGTGAACCAAACACCCAGACCAAAAAATGTTGGGGTATTTATCCTCAATAATTGCTCTTGCTGCCTTACAGTTAGCAACATTATCAGTGATGACCTGTATGACATTGTATGGCCCAGTCTTTTCAATTATATCAAGTAATGGTTCTGCAATGTTAATGCCGGTTTTGAATTTCTCTGAATAATCATATGCTGCCAGGAAGATTGCACCACTAACCGACACAACCAAAACACTTATCAATGGTTTTCCTTTTACATTGGTCCATCCATCAGAGACAATGGACAGCCCATGCTCATTCCACGAACTTGTCATTCTAGCCAAAGAATTGTTTATTTTATCTTTTTCATGATCAAGACCCACGGTTCTGGCCTTGTCATACCCAGGGCTTTTGTATCCTTTGGGGGCATCATTAATGGTAGAAACCATTTCATGCCAATAAGGTGAGCGAAGAACATTGAATGGCACCCCACATGCATATAGAAACTGGTAAACTTTTGAATCCACATCATTCCTACACCCTTCGTCCAGGAAATCGGATATGGTTCTACGCCTTAATCCAGTGCCACTGCCTCCAAAACCATTGGCATGGGTGGAAGTTGAACTTGTTTGTCCATGACGTGTTGGGCCTGAATCAACGAAACCCCTAGATCTTTTAGATGATCTCTGTAGGGCAGCCCCCTCTTCCTTCCTACATATCTCTCTCTGTGGTGCTGTCACATAAGGACAAACTTTGATTCCAATATTTTTAGTTCCATCCCCTGGCATTATCCCACAAAGGTGCCTTCTCGCACGGGTATATGAACCATGGTATTGTTTATTGCAATGGGGGCAAATAAATTTAGTGGTTCCACCACCTTTCCCTCCTTCCATTTTCTGAACATATTTCCACAAAGGTGTCTGAGTTTGGTCTCGTTTAGTTGGGGAATATGTGTCCTCAGGTTCTCCACTCCCCACTTCCTCCTCAGCATAATCCTCCTCCTCTTCAGGATTTTCTTCAAATCCACCATAACCCTCCTCCTCTTCAGGATTTTCTTCAAATCCACCATAACCCTCCTCTTCATCCTCCTCTTCTCTGATTTGCCTCTTTCTTCTACCACTCTCCAACACCATTATCACAAAGAAAGGAACCAACATGAGGAAAATCCCTAGCCATATAGCCATGATGGAAACAAGTTTCAAGTTTCAAGTTTCTAGCCTGCAAAACAAATGGAAAAATGCCAAATGGGAATAGGAAATGCAACATAGGAAAAAAAAACAATTCATTTTTTAAGTTTTAAATCCAGTAAAATGCAACATTCAAGAAAAATTCAAGTTTTCATTTTTAAACAATTTAACAACCTACAAATTCATCCTAGAAAATACAAAATTGGATTAGAAGGCCTACCTCTTTCTTGCAATCCTCCTGTTGCCTTGCTCCTTGCTCTCCTTGTCTCTTCTTGCTCTCTCTCTCAACACTCAACAAACGATAAAAACCAAAATGAAACCCCCCCCCCCTTATAAACAAATCGTTTTTTCACTTAAAAAAATTTGCGCGCGGCGGGAAGCGTTTTTTGTTCCGGGGAGTGTTTGGGAACGAACACTCCCCAATTGCTTCCGGCGTTTAAAAAACGCTCCTGAAGCGTTTTTTAAACACCGGAAGCAATGCGCTTCCTGAAAGGCTCTCGAAAAGGCAGGGAGCGTTTTAATAGGTTCAGAAACGCGCTCCCGAAAACGCTCCCCTCAAGAAGTGTTTTCGGGAGCGCGTTTCCGAGCGTTTCCAAAACGCTCCCGCACGGAGCGCGTTTCAGAAACGGGAACGAGGGGGGTTTGAAGCTTCCCCGCAACCCTGGTTTGGGAGCTAGAGCACATTCGATGCTACCTCAACACTTCAAAATCTCAACACTCCCTCTTAGCGAGGAATGTGCTCTAGCAACAGTACTTCACCCCGAAGTTATGCACTGATCTCTGGTGTGGTTCTCTGCGCTTATGCTTGGCCTGCTGCCCTTCATCACTGTGTTGCTGCTGCTTTTCTGTACTGTTCCCCATAACGCTGCCACCGCCGCTGCTACATCCGTACTCCAACTCCCTCTCAATTTTGCTGCATCGTGCTGTCAACTACTGCATTGCAACTCAGTTGCTGAGAGTAAGCAACTGAAATTCTCTTGCCCAATCTTTGACAAACAAGTCAGTTGCGTCGCATCTCATCACTGAAGCTCCATATGCTGCTGCTCGGTGTTGACATTTGGAGGCTGTTGCGCTGCTGTAGCTCTGGACTGTGTAAGCAAACCTCCTCTGCACTGCTTCTACGTTGAAGTCCCCTACGCTGCTGCTGCGCTGCGCTGTCCTCACAAAGCCTCTGCGCTGCTAGAACTTTGCACTGCGTAAGCAAGCCTGCTCTGCACTGTTGAAGTCACATCAGCCCCTCTGCGCTGCTACTGCTGAATCTGCACTGCGCTGCTCCCTCTCAGCATCCAGCTCTGCCTCTACTCCATCTGTGATTCTCTGCACCCACTGCTCCACTTGCCCCGCTACCGTCTTAAGGCTCCCGTAGCTCGTATGTGATCCAAGGGTTGGGCTACTCAAGGATTGTGCCCACCACTCTGTAGGTTCTCTACAGATCAATATCGCCCCACTTTTGTGGTTCATGAGCGCTCATGGCTACGTCATCTCCAGAGCCATCGTCCACCACAACAGCTGTGGAGCTAGAAGCTTCCTTGTCCTTTTTCTTTTGAGGACAGTTGATGGCGAAATGTCCTGGTTCACCGCACTGGAAACACTTGATCTTTGACAGATCACGCTTCTTTCTCCCTTGTTGCCTCTTTGATGCGAAGGTTGCATCTTCCTCTTCTTCCTTCTTCATTTTTCTCAAACCAGTGCTGTACTGTCTTTTGGTCATCCAATAGATTTCCTGTTGTCGGAGGATAGCCCACATGTTGTCGCAGTTGGGAAGGTCCGCTCCTCCCAAGAGACTTTGGACAAAAGTTTCCCAGTTCTCTGTGACTGCATTGAGAGCAGTCCTCACCATGACATCGTCATCTACCTTGACCCTCATGCCAGTCAGCTGACCCTGGATTGATTGTAGTTTGGATAGAAAAGGGTTGATCTCTTCTCCCTTGGTCATTATGAATAACCTGAGCTGGTTCTCCAGAAGCATTTTCCTTTGGACGAATCTTCATATAGTGTGGTTAGAGCTACCCACATCTCATGAGTCATTGCCTTCTCGACTATGTGTGGAACCACATGATCTTTGACCCCGTCCATAATGAAGCGCTTGGTGTGTGCCGCTGCTTCTTCATGCTTCTCTAGGAGCTTCGCATCAGTTGCTGTGGCCAAGTCTCTCTGCATGCTCCCTCGAGCCGTATGCCTTCATGACTACCAGGATTCTGGCCTTCCAGATTGCAAAGTTGGATAGGCCGTCCAACCTATCCTGATCACGTAGTCCATGGGGTGCCATCTGCTTAGAAAATGTGTCAGAACGAATCCTCCTCTCTCTGCTAGAGACTCGGATCTAGGGTCCTTGGCAAGATAGGTATGCTCTATTCCGTCTGATAACTGACTCCCTCTTGGAAGTCTGCCAAACGAAACGAATCAGCTCTCTTCAATCCTCTGATCGAACTTCAGACTTCTTTGGTTGGAAATCTTCTAAGAAGTTGTTCTCCTCCCGCCCTTCGTCAACTTAGCTTAGGCTAAATTCTGCACCGACAAAATTTTCACCCCACCAACAACTGCTAAAGGTCTGCAACTCACCCTCCGACACTCTAAACTACAATCAGCTTCTAGACCACGTCACCCTTGGCTGGCCTCTGCGTGAGCATACTGTCTCAACGCAGTTTTTGCGCTGCCTCTGTGTAGTAAGTGCATGGGCTTGCGTGGAGACTAAATCACCCTTGCGAAATTTTCTGAATATTACTATATGCATAAACCCTACTGTTAAATCTGGTTATACTTCTCCTACTTAATCAAGTTAATAATGCTGAAATTTAGATTAATATCGAAGTAAACACATAACAGAGTTTCACCGATTCAGATCTAAGCAAAGATACGTGCACATAGACAAAGTGACACACAAGATTTTCTGGACAACTGTCCTCGTAAAAACCCAATGCGGGAAAATCGGTCTTTTGGCTGCTGAAGGGTTTATATTATTAAGTAGTTTCTGAATACAACAAATCTGGGCACCTTACTGGTTAAATCGACAGAGAAAAAATATATCTGCAGCTAACCTACTGTTCCAGAGAGTGAAACTTTGACTGATCCACACCCTCAAATGAGATTTACAAGACTCAGCCAATTTCTGTCTCTAGAAACCCCAACGCTGCCCCTAAAGACCTTGCTTCAGCCCTGCTAGCCTCTGTGTTGACCTGGAGAGAGCTGCATAACCCAAACTGGGTGACGCAGTCCTACACTGCCCTCTGCGTAACCCTGGAGGTCTCCTATTGGCTTAGTGCTGGCCTTTCTGGGCCTACGTAGCTACTAGCACCTGCGTAGCTGTTGAAGCCCTCTACGCTGCTCCTCTGCTGCTGCTGCCCCTGCTCCTCTGCGCTGCTCCTGGTTGCTGCCTCTCTGCCTCTTGCTAATTCTTGGCACTGGGATAAGATCATCTGCTTAGCCGATAGTACCCCTCTCTACAGCTGAAGGACTTCTAAAAATTCTTAGCAAACCCGCCCTAGAATTTAGCTTAGTCTCAGTGCTCTGCCTCCTTGTGTGTGTTCTCCAACTGACCCCAAGCCTTTCCTTTATACTTTTTCGTTGGGAAACCAACGGCTGTGATCTAATCTTGAATCGACGGCTAAGATTAAAATAAAGCTTGATCCGTGTGACTTGCGTCATTTCCATCACATGTTTTAATTAATTACCTTTAATATTTTAAGTTTCCCAAGTTAGACTTGGGGTCCTTAATTAAAAATATTAATTAATTAATTTTCTCCCAAATTGGATGGAATTTTCCAAATCTCTTTCTGGGTCATGGAGATCTCATGTACTCTAGTCCCTCCACAAATTTTGGGAGCTAGAGCACATCTGATGCTACCCCAACACTCAAAAAACTCAACACTCCCTCTTCGCGAGGAATGTGCTCTAGTACAACTCTGCTTCACCCTGAAGCTCTGCACTGATCTCTGGTATGGGTCTCTGCGCTGATGCTAGACCTGCTGCCCTTCATCACTACGTTGCTGCTGCTTATGACGCTTCCACCGTCACTGCCACATCTTTACTACAACTCCCTCTCAACCTGCTACATCGTGCTGCCAACTGCTGCACTGCAACTTCAGTTGCTAAGAGAAACAACCGAAAATCTTGCCCAATCTTTGACAGACAAGTCAATTGGGTTGCATCCTCATCATTGAAGCTCCATGAGATTCCGAGGTAACAAATTTGAGACAACAAATTTGAGATAAGTCCCCTACCAAGGAGATCAGGTAGGAAGACTCAAATACCATCCAGATTGAAAGACAACAAATTTGAGGTAAGTCCCCTACCAAGGAGATCAGGTAGGAAGACTCAAATACCATCCAGATTGAAAGACTATGCTTTGATGTCAAATATTTTAAACATTGGAGAGTGATCTCTCCGTTTTGAGTGTAGTCTCCAGGTGCAGTACTCACCTGAGAGCTACAACTTCTTCTTTTTCAATTCTGTGTATATTTTATCTTGGTATCAGAGCTCAGATTGGGTGAGCCTGATTTTTTATAAATTGCCTTTGTGGCTGAATCGCCTTTGTGGCCAAATACCAAGGAGATCAAGTAGGAAGACTCAAATACCATCCATAGGCTGCTGATCTCTGCTGACATCTGGAGACATCTACACAGTTATAGCTCTGCACTGCATAAGCAGACCTCCACTGTGCTGCTGAAGTCACATCAAGCCCTGCACTGAAATCTCCCATGCTGCTGCTGTGCTGCGCTATCCTCCTAAAGAATCTACGCTGTTGCAGCTCTGCTTTGTGTAAGCGGCTCTGCTCTGCGGTGCTGAAGTCACATTAGCCCCTGCGCTGCTGCTATGCTGCTGCTGCCTTTGCCCTACGTTGCTCCCTTCAGCCGTTAGCTCCACCTCTGCTTCATCCATGATATCTTCTGAACCATCGTCCACCACAACAACCTTGGAAGTAGAAGCTTCCTTGTCCTTCTTCTTCTGTGGACAATTGGTGGTGAAATGTCCTAGTTCACCGCACTAGAAACACTTGATCTTATATAGATCACACTTCTTCTTCTCTTGCTGCCTCTTTGATGCCAAGGCGACATCTTCTTCTTCTTCCTTCTTCACCTTACTGGATCTTGTGCTGTATTGCCTCTTGGTGAATCAACGGAGTTCTTCTTAACAAAGGATTGCCCACATATTGTCCCAGTTGGGAAGGTCTGCTCTGCCCAAGACACTATAGACAAAAGTTTCCCAGTCCTCTATGACTGCATTGAGTGTAGTCCTTACCATCACATCATCCTCCACCTTTGCTCCCATGGCAGACAACAGATCTCTGATCGCCTGCAATTTGAAAAGGAAGGGCTCGAGTTCTTCTCCCTTGGCCATCATGAATGACTGTAGCTGATTCTCCAGAAGCATTCTCCTATGGGCGGATTTTCCCTCATACAGGGCAGTTAAGGCTTTCCACATCTCCTGAGCCGTTTTCTTGTCGGCTATGTGTGGAACAATATGATCCTTAACTCCATCCATTATGAAGCGTTTGGCATGTGCCGTAGCTTCCTCATGCTTCGCTAGGAGAGCAACATCGGTTGGCGTGGCCAGGACATTTTATGCATGGTCCCTTAGACCGTATGCCTCCATGACTACTAGGATTCTGGCCTTTCAGACTGCAGAGTTGGACCGACCGTCCAACCTATCCTGGTCACGTAGTCCGTGAGGTGCCATCTGCTCAGTATATCTGTCGGAACTCCTCTTCTCTATGCTTGAGATTTGGATCTAGGGTACTTGGCTAAGCAGGCACCCTCCACTCCCTCTGACAACTGACCTCCTCTCTTGGAAGTCTGCCAAATCAAACGAATCAACTCTCTTCGATCCTCGGATCGATCTGTAGATTTCTTTGGTTGGAAACCCTCTGAGAAGCTGTTCTCCTCCCTCTCTTTGTCACTTAGTGCTTAGGATAAATTCTGAATCTTCAGAAATTTAACCCCTCCAGCAACTTCTGAAGCTCTGCAACACTACTTCTGGCACTCTGAAACAACAACTTCAGATCTGCGTCACCCTAGTTGCCCTCTGCATGAGCAGACAGTCCCAGCACAGTCTCTGCGCAGTAAGTACGTGGGCTTGCATGGAGATTGAATAAGACCGCATCACTCTGGCCTCTGCGTGGCTCTGCTCCCTCTGCTGTTGCGTTGTCCCTTCTGGTCCGGCTTTCTGCGGCTGCTCCTGCTTTCTGCAACAAGGATTTTTCACTCTTCTGCTAGTGATCCTGCTAGATCTGCGTGGCCAGGACTTTTTATGCATGGTCCCTTAGACCGTATGCCTCCATGACTACTAGGATTCTGGCCTTCTAGACTGCAGAGTTGGACCGACCGTCCAACCTATCCTGGTCACGTAGTCCGTGAGGTGCCATCTGCTCAGTATATCTGTCGGAACTCCTCTTCTCTATGCTTGAGATTTGGATCTAGGGTGCTTGGCTAAGCAGGCACACTCCGCTCCTTCTGACAACTGACCTCCTCTCTTGGAAGTCTACCAAATCAAACGAATCAACTCTCTTCGATCCTCTGATCAATCTGCAAATTTCTTTGGTTGGAAACCTTCTGAGAAGCTGTTCTCCTCCCTCTCTTTGTCACTTAGTGCTTAGGATAAATTCTGAATCTTCAGAAATTTAACCCCTCCAGCAACTTCCGAAGCTCTGCAACACTACTTCTGGCACTCTGAAACAACGACTTCAGATCTGCGTCACCCTAGCTGCCCTCTGCATGAGCAGACAGTCCCAGCGCGGTCTCTGCACAGTAAGTACGTGGGCTTGCATGGAGATTGCATAGGACTGCGTCAATCTGGCCTCTGCGTGGCTCTGCTCCCTCTGCTGTTGCACTGTCCCTTCTGGTCCGGCTTTCTGCGGCTGCTCCTGCTTTCTGCAACAAAGATTTTTCACTCTTCTGCTAGTGATCTTGCTAGATCTGCAATCGCTCTGATACCATTTGAAATTTTTTGAATATTACTATATGTAAAAACCTTACTGTTAAATCTAGTTATATTTCTCCTACTTAATCAAGTATTTAATGCTGAAATTCAGATTAATATCCAAGTAAACACATAATAGACTTTCACCAATTCAAATCTAAGAAAAGATACATGCACATGGACAAAGTGACACACAATATTTTCTGGATAACTGTCCCTGGAAAAACCCAATGCGGGAAAACTGGTCTTTTGGTTGCTAGAGGGTTTATATTATTAAGTAGTTTTTGAATACAACAAATCTCTGTGCACCTTACTGGTTAACCCGACAGAGAAAAACTAGATTTGCAGCTAACTTGCTGTTCCGAAGACTGAAACTTTGACTGATCCACACTCTCAAACAAGATTTACAAGATTCGACCAATTTCTATCTCTAGAAACCCTAGCGCTGCCCCTGAAGCCCCTGTGTCAGTCCTGTTAGCCTCTGTGCTAGTCTGGAGAGGGTTGCATAACCCCAAACTGGGTGATGCAGTCCCTACGCTGCCCTGGATGGCCTCTGCGTAACCTTAGAGGTCTCTTGCTGGCTCAGTGTTGCCCTTTCTGGGCCTGCGTAGCACCTGCCTAGCGGCTAAAGCCCTCTGCGCTGCGCAACTGCTGCCCCTGCTCCTCTGCACTGCTCCTGGTTGCTGCCTCTCTGCCTCTTGCTGATTCTTGGCACTGGGATCGGATCATCCTCTTAGCCAATACTACCCTTCTTTGCAACTGAAACACTTCTGAAAATTCATAGAAAACCCGCCCTAGAATTTCAGCTTAGTGTCAGTGCTCTGCCTCCGTGTGTGTGTTCTCCAACTGATCCCAAGCCTTTCCTTTATACTTTCTCGTTGGGAAACCAACGACCGTGATCTAATCTTGAATTGACGACTAAGATTAAACTAAAGCTTGATCCGTGTGACTTGAGTCATTTCCATCACATGTTTTAATTAATTAGCTTTAATAATTTATTTTTCCTAAGTTAGACTTAGGGTCCTTGTAGCAGCGGAATTCGTAGATTTGGTTACTGTAGCAGCAAGATTTGTATGCTTGTTGACTTTGATAGAAAAAGCAACTTTAATTATAAAAATACACAAGAGGTATTTATAATAATAAATATTTTATTGATAAGATATGACATGATTGAATGATTACAATGAGGTCCCGCTTTTATACCCATGCAGGTACCTTTTCATGAATGGGCATGTCTTTTAGACATGCCTTTTCATTAACCTAATGATTATTTAACCTAATCCTAATTGATTAGCTAGTAATTACATTTATTTCTATTTATTCTATTAATGACTATATTTATTACTTTAGTTATGAATTAGGTTCATAACATTGCCTCTTCCTTCGGAAGTTTTGTCCTCAAAGCTATATTGTTGGCATATATCTTCATCTTTAATCGCTAATCATTTACTAAATTCCTTCACTTAGCTCAATTTGTTCCCAAGAACAAAACTTAATTTCCGACAATTTCCTTCATCTGACATTTGTCACTGATACCTTCTTTATATATTTCACTAATACATTGTCTTTGAACTTCAGGTTTTTGTTACGATTTTTTTTTTTAATAATAAATTAGCTAATTAAATTAATATATATATATATATATATATATATATATATAAATTGAATAATATATATATACATATATTATTATTACTATTTTTTAAACTTATCATTATAATTATATATATAATTATAATTATAAAACCTTATAACTATATTATCTATGAATCCGATCAGACGGTGCAACGGTTGTGACTTTTACGATAAGTCATCCAACATCCATTTCTCTCGATTTATCTGTATCTCCAGAAATTCTTCAGAAAACACATATGATTCTGATGGCAACGGGCTCTTAGACTTCTCGGAATTTAAAAATATGATGACCTCTAAAACACCTGTCCGCGGTCGTGTTAAATTATGCACAGTTGTGTTACTCTACCCGTGCTTGAATACATTTCCTGCAGCGTTGTTCGTTGCCGATCTACAACACAGTTCACCTGCAGGGTGGGCGGATTTCTGCCACTTTCTCTGCAATTTGCACACAAATTAATTAGGAATGGACAATTAATTGCGTACCCGTAGCATTGTAATGCCTTTTCGCTATGCTGTCTTTTTAATCGGAAGAAAGCAGACGCCAAACCATCATACACGATTTTCGCTGTGTATATACTATATTCCCTCCAGGATCCCGTTCGCCATCTCCGCCGCGCAGGTTCCCGCCCTCCAAGCGGTCATCCAAACAACGGTCGAATATTTTTTTGAGAAGGAGGCAGAGGTACGCAAAGATCAGATTGTGAGGCTCAAAACCCATGTCGAGCATACGATCAGCCTCATCGAGAGCCAGGTACTGTACCACAGGCAGTGACACTCTCGCTCGCTCAAGAAGATCCACCAGACGTCCAGGAGTTGCAACAAGAATATCAGCACCCCTCTCGAGCTCTCGCAGCTGTTGATGAATTGGTGCACCCCCATAAGCAACCACAACTTTAACACCAGTTTGATAAGAAATTTTTTTTGCTTCTTCGTGTATCTGACATGATAATTCTCTTGTTGGAGATAGAATAAATGCAAGCGGCAATGCTGTCCGTGCCCCGTGGGAGCGCTGGGGAATCTGACCCTTCATAATTCCTGTAATTATAGGGAAACAGAAGGCTGCAGTTTTCCCAGAACCCGTTTGCGCACACACCATGAGATCCCGTCCTGCAACAGAAATCGGAATAGCGTACCGCTGCACAGGAGTCGGCTTTTTTGCCTTTACCATACCACTTAACTCTGCAGAGAAGGCTAATTCTGCGTCATTTCCCTTAGACTTCGCTGCCGTCCAAGCTTTTTTCTCCTCTTTGGAAGGCATTTTTTTTCCTTGAGATTCATTAGCAACAGGGCCAGCATGTCTAGCCTCCCATTCTTGGAGACTAACATAGTTAGGTGGAGATAAATCTTTCAGTAGTGCTAACTAATCTGTCAATGGTTTCAGTTGTTCCCCAACTTTTTCGAGAAGTAGCCGATGTGAATTATTTAATGTGCAATATGCAGAGCGCAGCATCAATGGTACCTTCCCAATGAAAACTTGCGGACTTTCTTGTGTTTCTAACAGCTCTTCACCATCATGGCATTTCTTAAACAAGTTTTTAGTAACATCAACAAATACTGGAGCTGCGTAGGTCAAATTTCTTAATCGTGCTGCCTTCGGATACATAATAGAATTTTCCCCATCGGATTCTGTCATTAAAGGTTTACTGATATATATTTGACCAAAATTGATCCTGAAAATAGTCTCTTTGAAGTCAGTTTGTCTCCCGGGATTATGCTGAGATTCGGGTCGAATCTCGATTTGGGATGACTCCTCTACGATTTCCTGCACGGTATTCTGAATAAATTCATCGAAGGAATCGAGTTGCTGGCGGACCAGCCCCTTTTCTTCAAGGTATGCGTTGATCACTGCCCACGCATCTTGACGATGTGATTCATCTTCCTCTTTCAGAGCTGCTCTCTCAGCAACAAGAAGCGTATTTCATTTTTCACAGAGAAAAGTACCATCCATCTCATCGAGTAGAATTATTACGTCAAAGGAAGAATAGCTGAGAGTACATTTAGTGCAAATGTAACTTGGGATTGTCTCCTGCCCATTGTCTAGAAGGCCTTTCTGTTTTCTTTTCATACGATAAATCATGTGCCTTGCTACACCAACAGCCTGTGCATAATCTATAGAACAATATGATATGGTTTGAGACTTTTTCCTTTCTGTACTTTCGTGCCGCTGCGCGTTGACAATGGCGTCTCTGATCCTTCCCTGTTCCTCTTCCATTTGTTCGAAATGACCAAATTCAACCACTAGCGTAGTTGTAGAATTTCTTGTAATTACTTCACATTCTTCAATTTGCAAGGGTTTTCCCAGGCAATTTTTGATGTCATTAATTTTAGTCTTCTCATTTCCATTGATGCTTTTATGAATATTGTCCTCACTATAGGATTTAATGATGAAGAATTTTGCATCTTTATATTTACTGACAAATTCAGGACTATTATATTGTTCTCTGTCTACAGCTACATTATAAGTTTCACTGTTTCCGTAAGCCACAGAATAACCAGGCCTTGGAGGAGGCATCAACACACCATTCTCATTAACAAAATTTGTGCTGGAACCATCACAACCATGAAAAGCAGATTGTTCAGCACCTACTGAAGTTGACAACTCTGCCTGAGACATGGGAGTTGCTTCAATCCCACTGTATTCCTGTTTTCCATCTCCAGAACTCAAATGGCAGATTTCAGAATCATTAGTGTATTCTTCAACCATCTTCCTACTAGCAGAATCAACTTTATTTGGATCCTCCTCAAGACCAGCTTCTTCAATAGTTTTCCGGCTAGCAGAATCTTTTTTACATTTAACATTTACATCATCATTATAATCTGCTTCACAGTTATAAAGTTTTTGAATTGCACACTTATGTCCTGTGAAATATTTGTCTCCACACTTCCAACAATTCTATACCTTTTTACTTTTATTACGCATTGGTGGGGGAATATATTTGGTTGACTTTTCCATGGATGTTTTATTTGATTTCCCTTTATCATAACTAACTGCTTTCTCATTTTTACAACATTTTTCATCTTTTTGTTTGTCATGATTTTCTTCTCTATTACGAGAAATTTTTTTAAGATCTACAGAATTTTTTTTTAAACCGTTTGTGACTTCTGCCCAAGAATTCTCTACTTGCTGAAGCTTTTCTTGAATATTTCTAATCTGCTCAATTTTTTTGGGATCTTCACGTAATGACACATAGTGTGGTAGTTTATGTCCATAGGCTTGTAAACTACGTTCGTAGGCTTGTAAAACAATGTTATGTGCCATTGCTTCAACTTGTCCTTCAATATGGCTCCGATACCACTGTAGCAGCGGAATTCGTAGATTTGGTTACTGTAGCAGCAAGATTTGCAGAATTGTAGGCTTAATAGCGAAATAGCTTTAATTATAAAAATACACAAGAGGTATTTATAATAATAAATATTTTATTGATAAGATATGACATGATTGAATGATTACAATGAGGTCCCGCTTTTATACCCATGCAGGTACCTTTTCATGAATGGGCATGTCTTTTAGACATGCCTTTTCATTAACCTAATGATTATTTAACCTAATCCTAATTGATTAGCTAGTAATTACATTTATTTCTATTTATTCTATTAATGACTATATTTATTACTTTAGTTATGAATTAGGTTCATAACAGTCCTTAATTAAAAATATTAAGTAGTTAATTTTCTCCCAAACTGAATGGAATTTCCCAAATCCCTTTTTGGGTCTTGGAGATTTCATGTACTCTAGTTCGTCCACAAATTTTGGGAGCTAGAGCACATCCGATGCTACCCTAACACTCAAAATACTCAACAACCCTTGCCTTTGCTTGGCTTTGCTTCCTTCTGCTGCTGCGCTGCCTTCTCTGGTCCGGTTTATTTGTTGTTGCTGCTGCTTTTTGCAGCAAAGATTCTTCAACCTTCTTGTTAGAGATTCAGGTTAGATCTGCAATCTCTCTTATACCAGGTAAAAATTTCTGAATATCTCAAACAAAAACTCTACTGTTAAATTTTAGATTTACTTCTCCTACTTATATTAAGTTATTAATGTGAAATATTCAGCATTAACATCAAAGTAAATACATTAGCAACCTACACATACAGATCTAAACTGAATAACATGCACAATGACAAAGTGACACAGAAGGATTTTCTGGACAACTGTCCCCGGAAAATACCCAATGCGGGAAAATCGGTCTTCTGGCTGCTGGAGGGTTTTATTATTAAGTAGAATCTAAGTGCAACAAATCTGGGCACCAAACTAGTTAACTCGACAGAGAAATAAATAAACTGCAGCTATACCTCTGTTTCGGAGACAAAAAAAATCACTGATTCACACCCTCAAATGGGATTTACAGAACTCAATCCTTTTCAGTCTTCAAAAACCCCTACGCTGCTTTGAAGCCCTCTGCGTCAGCCCTGATGGCCTGCGTCAGCCCCTGCGTTACTCAGGAAGGGCTTGCGTCACCCCAGACTGGGTTACGCTGCCCCTGCGCTGCCTTGGCTGGGCCTGCGTCAACCCTGCTGGCCTCCTCCTCTCCTTGCGCTGCCCTTTCTGGGCCTGCATCAAGCCTGCGTAGCCCTTGAAGCCTCTGCGCTGCCCCAACTGGGCTCTTGGCTGAGCTGCGTAGCTGCTGCCTCTGTGCTACCTCGGTCTACTGCTTCTCTGCCCTTGTTGCACTCTTGTCCTGGGATCAAACCATCCCTTTCGCCAATACTACCCCTCGCTGCAGATGAAACGCTTCTGAAATTCTTAGCAAACCACGCCCTAGAATTCCAGCTTAGTTACAGTGCCCTACCACTTTGTGTGTTCTCCAATTGACCACAAGCCCTCTTATACTTTTGTCGTTGAAACATCAACGACCGTGATCTAATATCGAATCGACGACTAAGATTAGAAGATGCTTGATCCGTGTGACTTAAGTCATTTTCATCACATGTTTAATTTAATTAACTTTAATCTTTTAATTTTCCTAAGTTAGACTTAGGGTCCTTAATTAAAAAGATTAATTAATTAAATATCTCTTAAATAGGATGAATTTCTTAAAACACTTTTTGGGTCTTGGAGGTCTAATGTACTCTAGTCCCTCCACGAAGTTTGGGAGCTAGAGTGCATCCGATGCTACCCCAACACTTCAAAATCTCAACACAGAAGACTTCGGTTTTTGCTACAGCAGTTTGTGGTCATCTTCAAACCATCATTATGGAGCACTTCCACCAGCATAAAACTTCAGCTTCTAACTAGATTCGGAATTGTTCTAGGAACTGCTTCGAGCTTTAGTTCCAGAGTTTGTTGTCAACATTAAACCACCACTGGTAGAAACCTGGAGTTCTTCTACCTCATTTGGTTTGTTTTCTTCCTTAGAGAGCACACACAACCATTGGCTACCATGCATCTTTGTATTTCAGCTCTCTTCTTGGACTCATATACACCCCTTCAGATTAAAGGGGGGACTGTTGGACACCTAATCTGTGAGGGTTGGTGTGGACGAATGTGAACTCTCTCTGGGAGTCCAAGAGACCTCTTGAGAGATGAAAACCAAGGGTCATTGAGATATGTATTTGTGTATGATATTCTTGATTGAATGTATTACAGGATTTTGTAATCTGCTGTTTACATTTTCGTATTTTCGTGAGTGTTTTAACAAATTTAATATTAAGGAAGATTGTGTTGGGTACAAATTTGCTGTTGTTATGTGATAAATCTCTCCATTTTATTTCTGGTGTATTTTACTCTTGATTTAATATGCCAGTGTGCTTAGTTTATCAGCAATTTCAGTAATATTTGAGAGAAATATTTTCTGCATCTTTTGATAAATTGTTGAAGTAAATCAGTTCTGGTATAAAAGAATTTAACACAGGTTGAATAGATGAAAGACGGAGACTGCCACTGGATTGTAACAGCAAGAGGACTCTCATTAGTTTTGCTTCTGATACCTATTATGATGTCAATATTGTAAAACATAATTATGTTATATATTCATTAATGACATATTCTAGGCTTGCGTTTTGGATTATTGCAAACATGATGCAATTGCTTTTGTTGATTCAGTCTTCAAGAATGAGATTTGGTTGTTTTGAATTGAAACCCTGTTAACCTTGGGTGTCTGGTTTTGTGCTAGGTAGATTAACCTTCTTTTCCTGTTGATGCTAAGCCTTGGGTATAGGTTTCCTCGCATGTTATGCAGTGATCTACTTGTAGAAATAGTAGAAGCAAATGACAATTCCCTATAAAATTAATTAAGCTCCATTGATGTCATGGACATCATAGTTTCATTTGTTTTAGGGCTGTGGTATTTTCTATCTTTGCTTGTACATGTTTAGGCATTATCATTTGCAATCATTCCAAAACATGATTTTAAAAAATGAATATTTTCTGGGGCTATTAAATATAGTTTATAACTTTATTGCCAGGTGTCAGTGAATAGTTCTTCATTGTGACCTGTACCACAGTGGATGTAATTTATCACAAACATGTTTGCAATATTAAACAATGTTCTGGTGGATATTTGCATGCTTATTTTGATTTACATGCATGATGTTATTGTTGCAGGTTAGCCAGGATATGGGTGTGGAATCCCCAATTACTGTCAGTATGAAATTGGGAGACATAAGTAACCTATTTCGTCGGATCATCAATGTAGCCCAACGTCCACATCTAAGCATTCCAGAGACCGAGGCTGGTAAAAACCACAAGCAGTATCGACGGCTAGTCAATCGGTCACTCATGTTTGTGTCAGGTAAAATGCTTTACTGTCATTCTCAATGTTTATTGAAACTTATGTTAAATTTCACTCCAATTGTCACTATATTATTTGCTTATTCTGACCATTTTTTAATTAAAAATAAAAGGATAAAAATGATGGTCAAGTATTTGCTGATAACTTGTTATTTAACAATCAGGTTAATTTTGTTCGCGTGTTAACTGAATCTTTAATGCAGTTTGACAGTTTGTGACAGAAATTATAATTTCCTGCATTCAATACTGTCATATTTAGGTGGGACAACATCTAAAATGGGAACAACATTTTAGAAAGTATTTTGTTAGTGTAGAATAAGTTAAATGACACATAGATGGCTTTGCGAATCTTGGTGCCTTTTGCACTTTTGACATTCAGTGTTGATCAGACTAGTTTTTATAAACATATAAAAATTAATGATGATGCAGAAACTCCAGCACGTTCTCGTGTTGAATTTTATAGCTATGGTCTGTCTTCATAATCATGCTTTTAGCCCTCAAAATACAAAGAACATTTTTTTTTAATAATAAAAAGAGAGTGAGAATCAATTTTTTTAATTTCAAATTCTTGCCTCCAAAACGTTAAGTCAGCTCCTATCTGTTCAAGTTTGCCCAGCCCAAGTGTCACACCCATTCAGGCAACCCAATCACTATATATTGCCATCACTTTAAAGGCAATTCAGATCACCATCTGAGGCAGAGTAAGGATGGATCTGAGGGAGAATAAGGACAAATATGAGGCAAACCAGAAAGTCGAATCTGAGGCTTGAAGAAGGATGAATCTCTGAAGCAGACAAAATTTCTGAGACTAAGTGAGGCAAGTTTGACCAGGTTTGACCTGGGTTTGGTTACTGGTCAGTTTGACTTGATTTGACTGGAAATTTCAGATTGTATTTGTTGTTGAATTGAATAAATTTCTCTAAGAAAAGGTTGCTGAGTTTTTCCCTTGGTTTGGGGTTTTCCCAGGATAAATTGTGTCTCTTTTGTTTGGCTGCCTCTTTATGTTTCTACTGTTATTATTGATTTAATGTTGAAGATTCACATGTATAATTTGCTTAATGATGAAGCTAAGTTGCACGAAATGGGGAAACGGAAATGAGTTTCCGAAACGGGCATGGGTACGAAATGCGACCCCCCCCCCCAAATTTTGGAAACGGGGAAACACGATATATATATATATATATATATATATATATATATATTAGAATTTATGACATTTAAGAAATGTTATATGTAATCATAAAGCATACATGATAAATTATAATTTATTACATTTAATGTTTAAACATTATGATTAAATTGTCCAATGTCAAAGCATCAACTATAAGTCTCTAAATTTACATCACATTTACTCATGAATGATCACAGACACATAATGAAAATAGCAATATTGGAATATCCAAAACCAGCGTTTATTATATATCAAAATTTCAAAATCAGCCTTTATTATATATATGAGGCTGCAAGTACAATAAAGACTGTGAGGGTGCAAATACTATAAAGACAAAAGACTAATACTCATTATCAGAATCCTCATCAAAATTAGCAGCAGAAGCATGCTCAACAGTGGATGGTGTAGTTGAAGATGATGATTGGCCAATTCCACTTCTATGCTCCTGGTCCTCAATATTCATGGCAACAAGAGAGAGCTCCAAATCAAGACTTTTTGGATCTACATCCCATTCCTTAAAAGGACCATTGCCATTTTCTGGACCCCTAGGAGAGGCAAGGCGTAGGTTGGAGTGCACCATAAACAAGATCCTCTACATTCTGTGAGCCCAACCTGTTGCGCTTCACAGAATGAATAAAACCATAGGTGCTCCAATTCCTTTCTACTGATGAAGAGCTTGCCACTTGTGAAAGAACGCGAATGGCAAGGTTTTGCAAATGTACACCATTTGCTCCATGACAAATCCACCACCTAACTGGATTCATGGTGCTTCTCTCCTCTAAAGGTGATATATCTGAATAATCATCTATTGCTGCAGCAAAACTGACAAATTCTTCCTTCACCTCCATGTTTAGATGAGGTGGAAAAATTCTCATAAGGGCTTTTTTCACCCCATTAGCCACCTCTCTATCCTTATGGGGTGCCTTGCTCTTTGCATTGCTTTGAGCAATAAGCTCCTTATCATAAAATTTGTGGTTCAAGGCCTGTGCTAAAATGTGCAATGGAGTGTTGAAATTGTTCCACCCATCAACAATGATTTTCTTGACTAATTTAGCAAAATGATCATCTACAAACAAAAGCTGTGGAGACTCTTATGAAATGATTTCTATGGTTTTCTCAACCATGGAATGCATGCCATCATATACCTCTCCTAAGAAAGGTTGGTCAGTGTCAGCATTCCGAAGAAGCTCAAATGCAGGGGTTGTGAACATTAGTAAGAAATCTATCTTGCTCCACCAATCCTCATCAAGGCACAATCTACGCACCGTATATCCCCGCTTTGAATTGGCCTGTCTCCACTCAGCCCAAACTTGACTCACCACCATAGAAACTAATGCTTGCTTAACCTCAACAAGGCGGCGCAACATTATGAAGTTTGAGGCATATCTTGTCTCGACAACTTTTAACAACTCCAATTTGGAGCACTCTCATAATATTGCTTGAGATTGGTGGTGGTTGGTGATGAATTTAACAATCTGCCTTGCTTCCCCTGTGAGTTCCTTTATCCATGGGACTTTATTGTCGATCTCCTCTAAGATCAAATTTAGATTATGGACAATGCAGGGTGTCCAAAAGATGTGGTCATACCTCCCCTCAATAATTAAACCTGCAACTTTGCAAACTGGTGCATTATCCGCGATAGCTTGCACCACCCTGTTAGGACATGTTTGTTCAATAGATTTTATAATGACATCAACAATGAATTGTGCATCTTTTACCTCTCCTGAGCAGTCTTCCGCCTTTAAAAACATTTCTCTTTTTGGTGAAGTGGCAATGATATTTATCAATGGTTTGCGCCTTTTATCTGTCCATCCATCTGAGACAATGGTAATCCCAACACTACTCTAGGAAGAACGAATTGGTGATACGATATCCTCCACAAGATCCTTCTCATTTTTGAGAAGCTGAGTTCTAATTTTCTCATAGTTGGGCCCCTTGTACCCTTCAGGAGCTTTGTTAACTGCCCTTATCATATCTTGCTAGTAAGGAGAGCGAACAACATTGAATGGGATACCACATGCATAGAGGCACCTAGCCACTCTGGAATCAACTTCTTCTCTTGCTTGCACATTCACCAATTTAGCAATTCTGCTATCTTGAACTGTACTGGATGCCCCTCTAAATGGTGGTTGTTCTGGTTATTGAGTGGCTCTCCTCTTCCTTGCTTCAACTACAATCCTTGGCTCAATGCTTGCTGGAACTTTAGGAGTAGCTTGACTAAGCTCATCATGCCTTCTTTTAATTCCATTCGCCTGATCTTGCTCTCTTTGATATTCCTTCCTCACCAAAGGGTCTGTTGTTTTTGTGCAACCTGCAATCCTCTGTCCTCCTCCATGCAAAAGATGTTCTTTCATTCTTGGGTAAGAGCCCTTGTACGAATTACCTGCAAAGATTACATCGCCATTCCCATGAGCCATCACCTCCACATGTTTGAAGCTTTTGAACATGCTTCCAAAGAGGATAATATTCAGCCCTTGGGTTGGACTTGGGGTTGAACTTGAACCTTGGATGGAACCCTGTTAAAATTGGACAACTAGGTCCAAACTCCATGTTGTGATGCTCAGATGAAGATACCGATATTTTTATTGGGTTCCTCTTTCGGAGAGGTGTAAGATCGATATAAAGTTGATCTTAATCCGATGAGCAGAACATTTATTTTGAATTTATTATTTATAATAAATTATATGTGCAAGTCGGCCTTAAGGTTTTACACCCCCAGCAGATGTGTCACACACCTCAATGATGGATATAAATACAGTCAACGTTGGAGAGCTTTTCACTCATCTCATCACACATCTTCTCCTCTGATTATCTACAAGCATTTGAGAAGCAGTTTCATCTCCCACGTGAGAAGAAGGACGAAATCTACTGCAGCGAAAGGACGAAATTTACCGCAGCAAATTTTCTGCAGTTAGGGTTTCTGGGCAAGTTTGACCAGCGTTGACTTTGGTCAATGCATGGTCCGTTTGAGCTGAAATTTTGTGGAGAGTTCGAATTTTGTAGGCCGTACCCATTGGCACAAAAATCGAGGTCAAAAGTTGACCGAAGTTGGAGCTGCATTGACTTTCTTGTTGCTGCCCTGTGTTGACTTTTTCTGGACTGCGTTGACTTTTTCTGGGGTTGACTTTGAGTTGACCGAAAAAAAAAAAACAAAAACAAATTTGTAAAGGAAAACGTTTTTCATAATTTTGGTAGCATAAATCCTCGGAAAATAGAAGAAACAATGGGAAAAAACCAAGAAAATGAATACTTCTTACCCAAATTAATTTTGTGTAGCTGAAGCTATCCCAAAATGCCACAAAAGACGAGAAATATGGCTGTAGCAGAGCCAAAAACCAAGAATGTTGGAGCTGGAAACATCGCACTCCAAATCTGCTTTTGAAATCTCTTTCTCTTGTTGCTGAAATCTCCTTTTCTCACTAGTGAAAACGCCCTAGCTGAAGCATTACGCTCTTCCTCTTTTCTCCTCTCTAAAATCGCCCTTCTCCAAGTGAAACGACTTCCTCAATTCGTGTGATGAGGGAATGAGGTGAGAGTCATTTTATAAGTTGAGAGAGCCATCTAGAAGCGTCCAAAAGATACTTTCCACGATTAAAAAAGTAATAAAACACAAAAACCAAAAAAAAAGCACAAAAAAATAATTTTAAATGCCGGAAACGCGCCCATACGGCCTGGAAACGTGTTTTCGTCCGTACTGGGCACGTTTCCTTATTGTGAAACAACCCAGTATGGATGGAAATGCATTTCCAGGCAGTACGATATGGTAAAACACATTTCCAGGTTGCACATCCCAATCTGGAATCACGTATCGGGCCCACATGGTTATAGATTTCCATGAATTGGCCCAATCCAGCGATACCACAGATCTGATTTTCAGATCCGCGGTTTTGCTGGAGAATCGCCCAAGAATCCGTATGGAATGTAGTTATGCCATTGGATCCTTTGGGGGGAGGAAGCATCATGCAACACTACTTTGACCCAACCACGTAGAGGCTCAGACAAACCCTCCACAAATAGCATCACCAACCTAGCCTCCAAGATATCTGTGACCATAACTGCTAGTCTTTGAAACTCTAAAATGTAGGCATCTAGATTTCTTGTCTATCTGAGTTGGGCCAACTCTTTGAAATGAAGCTCTGGGTCCTTCTTGTGAAATCACTGAATGAGCCTCTGAGTGAACTTAGTATATGAGGTGATGTTGTTGTGACATGTTGTCGCTCAAATTGTACAGGCACGGTGCAACAACGACTCAGGTTGAGGGCTATCACTCTGATCCTCGACTTCTCTGTTCTAGCTTTCTCCCAACAACAGACTATGGGGGGTAGTCCCTATGGAAGATGATAATGCAAGACTTGTTGGTAACCAACAAATCCAGGAGATACAATTGAATGGCATAGCCACTTGGTTGATTTTAGCTAGTTAATAGATTAGATTGGATTGTTATGTGAGACCAATGCCTTATGGAGTCAACTACTTGCTTTATATCGATTAAATACCAAATGATCGGATGAACAATCACTGCTTAAGAAATGTTTAGGTATCCTATATGAGGTGCAATTCCTACAATCTACGTGAGATGCAGAATCTTGGTTTGTTTTAGTTAAATGTCTAACTATGTGAATCCCTTTATCGTTAGTTGTTTTGAGTCTAGTCTCTAAAATAAGTTGTAGAGAGAAGTGAAGGCGAAGCAAGCAAAGGCTTGGTTAACGATACCTCCCCTTGAAATCTAACTACCCGGTGCCTTCGACGCAATGTTGCACGACTCATAGTCATATAAGAATCGTCTAGCTATTAACTCAACGACCCATATAAGACTCGGGAACAACCCGTATAAAACTCGGGAACGACCCATTTAAGACTCGCATAAGACTCGGCAAAATTTTCCCTCCATTTTCCCTTTCCTTCCACATAATCTCCAAAGAATAAAATCAAAAGAAATCGAATTTTGAGGGTCCCCACAAGTATTATGCGGTTCTTCAAGGGTTCAATGCGGGTAGCCTGGTTTTATGCAGGTTTTGGCAAGTAAGGGTAGAAACCGCGGGTTCTATGCGAGTGACCCGTCTCACTATAAAACCCGTCAAGATCTGCAGGTACTCGCGGGGCATATAAGAGTCGTGCTACACTACTCCGGCGCTGCAGAGACTGTGGCTTTAACGACTGCAAGGTCACCTTGTTAACTACTAGAGAGGATCTATCCTTCACAAGCTACAAGAAGAAGGGTTGCCCTAAATTTCTATCAACCAAGCTTAGGCTTGGAGGTTACTTAATTAATGCAAGATTAGACCTAGTATGCAGATGCAAGATGATGAGTGCTCTTAAGGTGAGATTATTTAATGTTCCTTAAGTACTTAATAACAAATGATTTTTAGCTATGAAAAAAGAGTACTTAAATGAGGAATGAAGGATATTCTCAACCACAAGAGAAGTGCTTAAAGTCAACAATGCCCAAAAGATATATTCAATGTAACCAAGAGATAAGCGCTGAATAAAAGACAAGATTAATAATCACACAGTTGGTCTTTAAAGACAACATGAGCACTCTAGGAACAAAACAAACATTGATCTGGCAAAAGCTAGGCGAGATTTTCTTTATGTAACAAATAATTCATGGAACATTTGCAAAATAAAGTGTCAATCCCAAAATATTACTGCAAACCCAAGGGATGACAAAGTAAAGGGCTAGAAGAAGGCAGCGATGAGGGTCTCAAAGCCTAGTAAGGACCCAATATATCAAAGAAAGGCCATTTAGGGTCTACAATGGCAAGGAAAGGCCAAAGAAGCAAGGAATGACGCAGGCAACGTGGAGAAGATATTTCGCACAGGTGTGAGGGATGACACAGAAACGCTGCAACAGATCATTCAGTAATAACCAGTGCACAAAACAAATTCCTTCACCCAACAATAATTTTACTAGTATAACTCAGATTTTTAAATGCACCTGCGATTTACATTTTGAGGCAAGATCACGCCTAGATCTGAAATCCAAAACGATCTTGCGGCTACATCTTACCCTCTAGGGCCTAGATCTGGCTCAGATCTAAAATTTTTCTGGGAATCTCCCTGTAAAACCTGCACAAAACTAGAAAAACGAGGAATCCAAAACCAAAAAACTATGCACAGAAATTAAACTCTTACACCCTAGCGAAAATTTGCAGAATTTACAGTGTTATTTTACAGATTAGAAACCCTCATGGCCAGATTTAAAACCGTTCAGCACAATTCAAAAAATAAAAATTTAAGAGAGAGGCACAAGCCCAGTAAAGAACCCTGCAAAAAACGAAATTTAAGAGAAGCCTGGGGAGTTAGATCCGGAGGGCTCTTCAGATCTTATTTCCTTGGGAGTCAGCGAGTCCAAAGTAGGATTTCCCCAAACGCCCAATTCTAAATCCAGAAGATTTCTGCAAACTTAGAGTTAAACTGTCAGATTAATAGAGAAATATTGATAAAACATAAAATTTTCAAGAGCTAGAGATAACTGTTAACTCTATCCAATTAATATTTTTACCCTAGATCCAGTAACCTAAGCAAGATACCTGTGCAATAGATTACTCTACAAGAGCTATTAATCAACAATCCATTAAAATGATCACCAGCAGAATATTAAGAACAAGTTTACCATAAAATGCTGAAGAGGAACACCACCATCAAAATAAAACCCCAAAGTCTTCGTTTATATTATTCCAGAAAATATTACAGGAGAGCTTCAAGAGCGAGTGCACGATCCAGAGATCGGATGACTGAAAGACTGACAAAGAACTCTAATTTATAAGATAAAATCTCTAACGACTAGTTCAGTTGATCCATGTCAAAGTAATCTCGATTGTCGAAAAAGATTTAATCATCTTTTAATCTCGATCGTCGAAATTATAAATTTTTGAGGAAATTCGAATTTATCATTTAATTCCATTTTAATTAACTCAAATAAATTTGACTTTGACTTAACCACCAAGGCCCAAGGGTCAAAAATTTCTCGAAATTGTCAATATTCCTTTGGCCTGGGACCTTTAAAAATTTACTTTTCAGGGACTCATGAATTTTTCCTTTGAAGAATTTTAAAAAACACTTAGGACTTGAAATTAATTAAATTTTTGGCTTAGGATTTTTAATTAATTTGGCCAGAAAATTTAATTAATTGACTGAGAGGGGATTTAATTATTTTTCCAACCCACTTTACATAAGATAAAACATTTAGACACATAAAGGGGGAATACCCATTCGTATAGACCCTCAAGTAGCTATCCAATTCTGTGACTCAAAACATGATCTAGTAGACCAAGTAGCTTGTAATAAAATAATCTAGCTAATTAGCTAGGATTATTCCCAAACTACTTTTACAAAGACTCGATATAAAACACTAGGACTCACTTAGCATCTTGATGACAAAATCCACCCTAGCTTTGGGGTGAGGCTAGAGGGAAAAACTCTGCCGATCACTTGTGTCGAGAAACACAAATGAATCAGTGAAACAAAAAACCTCCTAGGATAGAAATCATCACCAAAATACTAGGCTTACCTAGGTTGTTACATACATGGTGGTCCTACTTAGATCATTTACATCATAAACATGCAGAATGGGTTTTATAAAACCATCGACAGTCGATGAAATCTGAATGGCGTGAAAACCTCGAACATGGTGCGTCCTATTTGAAAAAATGGGGGTGTATTGCTATGGGGTCGTTGACAAAGTGTGGTCAACAGAGCCCAAGGGATAACATTCTTGCAAATCTCTATATATTTTGTCAAATAGAATTGTGATCATATGGTGAATCAGATCACTTAAGATAAAACCTTTTTTTTACCATTAGAATGTTCTTATCACCGACAAATGAAATAACAAACTCATAAAATTTTTAGCACAATATAAGAAAGCACATAACTAGTACATACTACAAATCAATGGAACAAGAACACCATCAACTGAACCCCAAAGTCTTTCTATTTTGATATTAAAATGTTCCCAATAGAGCAATGGTTCAATACTAGCATTACAAAATTTACATTATCCATAGATAGCCCCATTATCAGAATGCCATTGTATCTTGAGAAGCAAGATGATTTCTAGTTATAGAGAAATCTCTCAAAGTGGAAAATAATGGCTAGTTGTCGTGATCCCCATCAAAATAGTTTTGACCCGTTGATAAACATTTGATCTTCTTTTGATCTCCACCGTCGAATTTTTTTATATTTAGGAAAATTTCAAATTTCACCTAAAACCCAATTTTTAATTAATCGAAAAATTAATATTTTGGATTAGTTTGCCCAAAAATTGGATTTTGACTTAACCACCAAGGTCCAAGGGCCTAATTTTTCTTAAAATATCCATTTTTACCTTAGTGGGGGACCTCCAAAAAATCAATTTTCCTTTGATCCACGAATTTTCCACTTAGAGAAAAATTACTTTCTGTAAAATTATTTTTGACTCTAAATTAATTAATTAATTTTCTGGCTTAGGATTTAATTTTATTTTTGCCACAAAAATTAATTAATTGACAAACACTAGAGGGGATTAATTATTTTTCCACTCTCAAATAAGTTAGCCATGGTGTCTAAGTATGAGGGACCATGCACTAAAATATTTTTTACAACAGATATTACAAATAATTTGACCTTCAAAGTGTGAATGCACATTTACATATAGACCCTCATGACATTACCTAATTTTGCAACACAATGTGATCTAGTATAGTCCATGTGATATGTAATAAAATAATTTAGCCAAATAACTTAAATTATTCCCAAACCACTTTTACAAAGACTCGATATAACACTAGGACTCACCCAAGATCTTGTCAATGAATTCCACCCTAGCTTTGGAGTTTAAGCTGGAGGAAAAACTCTGCAGATTATCTGTGTTTAGAAACACACATATTCAGTGAGGTTAAAAAAACCTCATAGGATGAAATTTGTCGTTAAAATCAGAGACTTACCTAGGTGTTGTTACATTATTAAACGGTCATACTAACATCATTTACTTTACAAGTTGTAGAAATTGGGTTTACAAAGATAAACATATGTGTTGGCCGATGATTCTGAATTTCAAAAAAATTCCTCGTGTCTTCGTATTCTGCTTCTTTGGATTGTTGACAAAAATGTGGTCAACATGAGCCATTGTCGCCAACCCATGTTACCACCAATCATGGGCCTCTCCATACAAGTGTAATGTGGCCAACTTGATGGCCTCCTCCATCATTTGATGCAATTGGTAATATGTGTCCAGTTCCTGTACTCATGATCGAGCTGAGCATTTGGATGACCCATGAAAGCAAGGGATGGTCACCTTCCCCAATGTCCTTTGCTACTCATTATTCTGCCTCAAATCCTTTTAAGCTGTTTTAGGCTTGCTTTTTAGTTGAAATTGCCTTGTTTCAGTGAAACTCATGGGGGCTTGGAACTCACATCCCAATGCTCTATACCTTACCAAATAATCTGCATAAGGAATCCCTTGACTTGTTTGCTATGTTTGGTACTCTTCTATCTCATGTAGGAATTGAGGTATGTTGGGGTCTGGTTGTTCTGTTGTATGAGCGTGCATCCCTCTGTGTGGTAATACAGGCTTGACTTGCCTCAACACTATTAGACCCTTTCCCATTTACTGTTTCCTTTCATTTGTTTTTTATCTGGCTCTTCAAATCCACCATCTCTTTTTGGCCCTTGGGCAAATCATTCAATGCACTGAGCAAGTTGTTAAATGCTTAGGTCTCTTTGTCACCCATGTATGGCTCTGCTATTCCCTTCCCCTTGCTAGGGGTCCCTTCTTCCTCTCTTCACTTTCTTGGAGACTTCCTCCTCAGAAATGGGAGTAGGCTTTTTGACTTTGTACTGTCTTTTGTAAGTGACATATGGATGATCTTCACTACTCATTAAATCACTAATAATTTGCCCTTACACCCCACAGTTGTTCAAGAACATGCCCTGATACCACTGTAAGATACCCACCCAAATATCTTTGTGAAAACCCATGGAAGTTTTGAGTTTATCAAGTCTGGCCCATTGTGGTATTTTTACAAACAGTTTGTATATGAAGCGTTGTAGGTGACTACTTTGATTCTTTCCTCAAATCATTGTGCACAATGATCAACACACACCATAATGAAGCATATATATATATATATATATATATATATATATATATATATATATATATCTGTGAAACCGGATTCGGTGGGGAGGGGCCAAGAATCCTGAATCCAACGTATCCGATACGATACGGAGGGATTCGTACTCGATTCTCCGAATTCGGCCATATTCGTACAGGGTACGTCGAATCCCGACCGTACCCTGTACGGATACGGCCGAATCCCGTACAGCCGGATTCGCGCGGCCAAATAGTGCGAATTTGAGTTATAAAAATCGGATTTCTCTCATTCTTTCTCACTGATTTTTGTTTGTGAAGTGAGCAAGGAGCAAGGGTTGACAAGGAGAAAGGGTTAGCAAGGAGAAGGGGAGTTTTTTCAAAGATATTTGAGCATCCGGTAAGTGCACTGCCCCTCTATATTTTGCATTTAGTTTGCTGTTAGTGTTTGCATGTGCATATGTTTTATATATTTGGTCATTTTTGTTTATTTTTTTACAGTATTCATGGCTCAATCAAAGGAAGCAAGACAGGGGCAAAGAAAGGGGAAGGATGTCCCTGTTGGAGATGCCCCTCCTATCCCTATTTCATCAGGGTCTGCAAGTATTCCATCTATTGGAAGTGGGGCTGCAACAACAACTTCAAATGTGCAGGGAAAACAAACTCACGACCCCAAATACCCATTGTAGAAATATGTGACAAGTGAGGCAGGGGCAGACAAAAAGGGAAAGGGAGGAGGAAATTGTTCATGGAAATGCAATATATGCAACGACCATTTCACTTCCACATATTTCTGTGTGAAAGCTCATTTGTTGGGTTTGCCAGGTTGTGGCATTAAATGTTGTAGAACAATTGAATTGCCACAGAGGAAGGAATTGGAGAAAGAACAATTTGTTGGTGCGGCAACTGTGGCATCAAAATCAAAACAAAACAAGAATGATGACCCCCTTCCATTCTTAAGGAAAAGCAACAACAAGTTCCCTTTTGAGAGTTTTAGTAGGGGACAATCAGCAAAGAGAAAGGCAACTGCAGTTGGTCCAACGGACAAGATTTTTCAAAAAGAGAAGAGGGAAGAGCTTGATCTCACCATTTCATTTTTTTTCTATCAGAACTTCATATCCTTTAATGTTGCACGGTCACCTCTATTTATTGAGATGTGTCGAGCTATTAGTTATGGGGCTCCATCACGGTATGTGCCTCCTGGGTCAGAGAAGCTCAGAACCACATTGTTGACAAAGGAAAAGAAAGAGGTGGACAAAATGCTTGAGCCTATTAAATCAGCATGGCCAACATTTGGGGTTAGCATTGTTTCTGATGGATGGATAGATCCAGCACGCCATCCACTCATCAACTTCATCGTGTCGTCCTTGAATGGTCCAGTTTTCTTGAAAGCAGTGGATGCACTTGGATAGTACAATGATGCACAATATATGGGTGAGTTATTTATTAAAATTATTGAAGATGTAGGTGTCGATTCTTGTGTGCAAATCATTACAGAAAATGCACCTGTTTGCAAGGCTGCTGGCATGATTGTGGAAGCAAAATATCCACAAATCTTTTGGACACCTTGCATTGCCCATTCATTGAACTTGGCACTGAAATCTATTGCCTCTGATGTGCTTTGGATTGGAGCCATTATTGAGGATGCACGACATATCCGCAACTTTGTACAAAACCATACAAATGCCCTCACTATCTACAAGGAGTACAACAATCTATCATTGTTGAAGATTGCAAATACACGATTTGCCTCTTCATTCATCATGTTGAAGAGGTTGAGGGAGGTCAAGACCGCTCTTGGGGCCATGGTTATTTCAGAATTTTGGTCTTTTTGGAGAAGTACGGATCAAGCAGCCTCAAAGAAAGTGAAGGACATAGTGTTGGATGATCTATGGTGGGAGGAGGTAGATCTAGTTATTCAGATCATGGAGCCTATCATTTGCTTGCTTCGATTTGCAGATACAGACGAACCCATCCTAGGAGAGGTTTATGAGGGATGGGATTCCATGATTGAGTCTGTGAGGACCATTGTTTTACAGAGTCAGTGCCCAGAGTATGAGACATCACTAGAGGCCTTCTTTACCAACATACAGGATATTCTTGTCAGCAGATGGGACAAGAATTGCACACCTTTACATTGTTTGGCTCACTCCTTGAACCCAAAATACTACAGCCATGAGTGGTTGAATGTTGGACCTTCGCGCAAATTCCCTCCTCACATGGATGGTGAAATCTTTCAGGGGAGGAAAGATGCATTGAGGAGGATTTCTCAGGAGAGGGCATCCCTTGATGAGGTGGAGGATGCCTTTGCAGAGTTTTCCACAGGCACTAGGCGATTTGCAGGCTATGATGTGATTCGAGACAGGGGGCTAAGAAGCCCTATTCTTGGTGGGAAACTCATGGGGCAACAAGCCCTCCTCTACAACAGTTAGCCGTGAGGCTCCTCTCTCAGGTGACTTCATCCTCTTGTTGCAAGAGGAATTGGAGCACATATGGGAATTTGTATAGTGTGAAGAAGAGCAGGCTTGAGCAGTCCAGGGCAGAGACAATGGTGTATGTGCACAGCAACCTTCGTCTCATCTACAGGCAGATGGAGGATTGGTTGAAGGGAAAGACAAAGATGTGGGATGTCTTTCCTAATGATATGGGTCTGGACAACAATGTTGAGTTGGCATTGGCCAACTTGGATCTCAATGCGCCAGTGCAAGAGCCTGTCACATTTGATGATGCCGATACAGTAGAGGCATCATCCTCCACACCAGCAGATGCAGAGATGACAGAGGAGGAGGATGCAGCAGAGGAGAGCAGTGGTGAGCATGATGATCAGGATGAGGACATTGATGCTGATTATGATGATGAGGATTGATGACTCATTGACTCTGACTCATTGAGGCTTCAAGCTTGTAGTCTTGTAGACTGTAGTTTTTTTGTATTTTCTATTTCTATTTGCCATTGGCCGTGTACTTATGTAACACATTTTGATTCTGATGACTTGATGAGAAAACTACAATATCTTACTATATTGTCTTTCTGAGTAAATTTGACAATTGTATGATGTATCAATGTATCATGTATGAGTATCTAAGATCTTAAATATATGTTTGAATCAATGAATTTGTATAAAAAATATCCAGTTTTTAGTATATATATATATATATATATATATATATTTAATAAAATAATATATAACGTATCGTATCCCGAAAGTGTCCTATTCCGGGGGTCACCGTATCTCGAATCCCCGTATCCATTGAATCCTGAATCCCCGTATCAGGTGACTTATATATATATATATATATCACTGATGCAAATCCAATATCAAAATAAATTCAAGTATGGACAACCATTTTAGAATTAATAGGGACACAGTGAATGATAGGACTTAAAGAACCTGGTATTTAGTTCAACAAGTAGACTCCCAAATATATCAGTCACAACAGTATATTGAGGCCAACAATGCAGATACTTGGAAGTACAAGCTCCATTATAGTTGTAGCAGTGATATATAAGTCTGATATACACCCAAAATTATTTCAGCCAGTCACATCAAGCGCTATGAGATAAAATCACTAATAAAACCTCTTTACCTCAATATCATATGCTAATTATCTTCTCTATTGAATCCCAATAGTGGAATCAGAGTGATTCCACTCTAGAGACCAACTTGGGTGTCTAGTTTCAACACCAAAGCTAGCTATGGTGGCTAGGGTTTCCAAAACCCTAAGCTTCTCTCCACAAGTCTCCAGGAGCTCTTTTTCTCCAAAATGCAAGTGTTAAAATTAGGAGAGACTCCTCACTTTTCTCTTTTTATAATTGAGCGACCACTTTTGCCGCGATATTACCCTTTTTATTTTCTATTAAATCACTTTAAGTGACTTTCAATTTATAAAATTAAAATGACTTTTCACTAGTCTAGGATATGTCCCCCTTTTCACCCCTTAAGCAATTATAAAGTCTTCCTAGGTGAATCATGTTCCCTTATTAATATTTTTCCCCACCTTAGCCTATGGAAACCTATTAGGCTAGTGGAACTAGTCTTTTTTCTCCTAAGCGGCCGGGGACATTACAAAGATGTAAACTCTGCACAATTAGAAAGTCTTCTTAGGTAGATCATTTTCCCTTATTAAAAAATTACCCTGCCTTAGCCTATGGGAACTTATTAGGCTAGCGGAAACGATCTTATTTCTCCTAAGCGGTCGGGGACATTACAGAACTATAAACTCTGCACAATCCTGTTGGAAAGTGTAAGTAGGTTCAGTCTTGATTCTTCATATTGACAATGCAATTATGTATTTATGTAATGAGGAAAAAAAAGATAATAAAATGTATTTTTGTTAAGCATGCTTCATGGGTGTCATGAGCAAGGATTTTATTATAGGTCAAAGACTTATTCTTGATGTCTTTTAGGATTTGTCATCTTGTCATAAATGTATTAATTAAGAGTCATGTATATGAAATGTCAAAGTTAGTGATGTATGCCTCAAAGACCTTGTCAAATCAACTTGAAGAAATGGCTCAAGAATGGTGATAATACTACTGCTCAGGTCAGCACAATACTCGGTGTAAATACTCTTCAAGTCGGCTTACAATACGCTCGAAGATCTCCTCTACAAGTCGGCTCATATACCTTTGAGCAAGTCGGCCTCATAACTAAAGGAAAAGTCGGTGTGAAAATTTCAAATATGAAATTCTACTGCAGTAACTGATTTATTTCTCCTACTTATTCTTCACAATAAGTTATTTACAAAAACCCTTCAGTAAACATCAAAATAAATTCAATCACATCAACACAATTGTTTTTGGACAATTGTCCTCAGAAAAACCCAATGCGGGAAAAGCGGTGCAGTAGATGAGGGTTTATTTATTAATCTTTAGCAACAATCCCTTTACAAGGAATGACTGGTAGAATAACTGAGAAACTTCCAAGAACACACCTAAGATAATTTTCTCCTAATCTTTGGACAAATTCTGACACCCATAAGGCTCTTTGGGCTCCACTGCGTCACCTCTGCGTGATCCTCTGCGCAGGGACTGTGTGAGGACTGCATCCCAGCTGTGTTGCCTCTCTGCGTTGTCCCTCTGCTGCTCTACCTTCTTCTTCCTCGAGCTCTAACTGATGCTAAAACCCTCCTCTTCTTCCGCCTTGCAACTCTCCCTCTGAAATCAAATTCTAAATTTTGAAGAATCGACTTCCCTTGCGGTATTGAGTATTTTCATGGCATATCTTCAACCGACCCACAAGTCTTCATTTATACTTTTCCTATTGATAAATTAACGACCGTGATCTAATCTTTAATCAATGGCTAAGATTAAAACAAACTTGATCGTCGTCACTTAGAAGCTTCTCACCCAGATTTAAGTTATTTCACATTAATTATTTTAATTGTGAAAATTTCTGAATCTAAATTATAGAAACCCTATTGTAGCTCTCTGATTTACTTCTCATACTTGTTTGATTTAATTAACAAGTTATTTTTCTGAAATATTCAGTAAGACATCAAAGTAAACACTACTGCAGCCTAGACATTCCTATAGATCAAGCATTGAAGAATATAGCCCACAAGACAAAGGAAACATTATTTTTTGGACAAATGTCTCCGGACAAACCTAATGCGGGAAAACCAGTGCAGCTCTTAGAGGGTTTTATTATTATGCAGAATTCTGAATACATTTAAGGGCACCAGACATGGTTTGCCCAAACAAAGAAAATCTCGACAGATGTACCTCTATCACTCGGAGACAAAATATGGCTAATTCAGCTGAGGCTTCACACCTTCTGGATCTGTTGAAAACGAGTCGTTTCTGGCCCATTGGAACCCTAGTGCTGCCTTTCCCGGCACTGCGTCAGCGTTATGGCCCTGCATAAGCCTCTGCACAGCATAGACTGGCCCTACGTAAGCCTCTGCGTAGCACAGGCTGGCCCTGCGTCACTCTGGCTGTACCTACGCTGCCTCTGCACAACTCTAGCTTGGCCTGTGTCACCCTCGCTGAACCTACACTGCCTCTGCGCTGCTCTGGCTGGGCCTGCGTCACCCTTGCTGGGTCTCTACGCTGCTCTAGTATGGATCTGCCTCTCTGCCAATGTATCCTCGTCCTCAAATCTGAAATCCCACTGCCGATCTGCCCCTCACTACACTGCAAGGTCACTTAAAATTTCTCAGCAAACCGCGCCCCAGAATTTCGACTTAGCTTAAGTGCTGCTACTATGTGTGTATTCTCCAACTGACCCCAAGGCTTCCTTTAATACTTTTCTCGTTGAACATTCAATGACGTGATCTAATCTCTAATCGACGGCTAAGATTAGAAAAGACTTGATCGACGTCACGTAGAACATTCTCACCCACATGTCTAAATTAATTCACTTTAATTTTTTAATTTTCCAAAGTTAGACTTAGGTTCTCCATTAAAATAATTAATATTTTGAATAACTTAGGTTCCGTGTGGAATTTCTCCAAACAATTTCTGGGTATTGGAGATCTCATGTGTTCTAGCCCCTCCACAATATTTCGAAGCTAGAGCACATCCGATGCTAGCCAAAATCTCAACATTAATTCATTAAAAATAATTAATTATTTGAATAACTTGCATTCCGGGTGGAATTTCTCCAAACGATTTCTAGATCTTGGAGATATCAGGTGTTCTAGCCCCTCCACAAAATCTCGGAGCTAGAGCACATTTGATGCTACCCAAAAATCAACAGTCCTTCTTAGCAAGGAAAGTGCTCTAGAAATACTTCCTACTAGAAGAATCACCCTGAACCACAATATCGGTCCTTTGCGCTGCTGATGCTTGGTCTACTGCCTGTCATCTGTTGCGTTGCTGCTATCTGTATTGTTGCCCATGATACTGTCACCATCACTGCCTCATCTGTACTGCAGCTCCCTCTTAAGTACTGCACCTATCTGTTTCTGCTATTGAAACAGATTCTTAATCATCCCCAACTTCTCCTGGAAATAGACAAACTTTGTTCTTCCGAGACCCTTGGTGTGGATGTCTGACACCTATTCTCCTATCGGAGTGTATTGTAACTGTACTGCTCCTCGTTGGACACAATCTCTGATAAAGTGACACCTGATGTCAATGTGCTTCGACCAATCATGAAACACCGGATTCTCAGAGAGCTTGATGCAACTTTGATTATCACATAAAATGTTGGTCGCTTCCATCCTTCTCCTAAATAGATTCACAAGCAACTTCCTAAGCCATATGGCTTCACACGAAGTTGTGCTGGCTGCCATATATTCTGCCTCGGCTAAGCTTAGGGCCATGAACTTTTGTTTCTAACTGCACCAAGAAGTCATTCCTGATCCAATGCTGAAATAGTACCCAGTGGTACTTTTCCGATCCACCGAACTTCTAGCCCAATTTGCGTTAGTGAACCCAGTTAGTCTGATGTCATTGCCTTGGGTGTACTTTAATCCATGCTCGACTATTCCTCATATGTATCTGAGAACATGCTTGGTTGCTGCCCAGTGCGTCCTCTTTGGTTCCACCATGAACTGACTGAGAGTGTTGACTTTATAACAAATATCTGGTCTCGTGTTAACTAGATACATCAAGGATCTTATGAGTTGTCTGTATAAGATGGGATCAACTTTTTTATCCTCAGATGCATCAATCTTCTTCCAGTTAGTGATCATTGGAGTAGCCATGGGTTTATAGTCTTGCATTTTGAACCTCTTTAGAATTTCTGTAGCATACCTCCCTTATTCGAGGAAGCTTTCACCCTTCTGCTGCCAAACTTCCAACCCCAGAAAATAATGCATCAATCCCAAATCCTTCATGTCGAATTCTGTAGCTAGGTTTTCCTTGCAATCCTTGATGAGCCTAGATGAACCTGTCAGGAATTGGTCATCTACATATAATACCAGAATTAGAGGCTCATTACCTACTGTCAATAGTAGAGATTAGGATTTGTGTCACTCTTGACGAATCCCATCTTCTGCAGGTAACCATCAATCTGATCGTACCAAGCTCTAGGTGCCTGTTTAAGTCCATACAAGGCTTTCTTAAGCTTGCATACATGAGTCTTCTGCTCATGTGTCTCAAAGTCGTCTAGTTGTTCAATGTATACTTCTTCCTCTGTCACCCCATTCAAGAAAGTAGTCTTGATGTCCATTTGGTGAATTTCTCACCCCATCTATGCTGCAAGGGATATCACGGATCTGATAGAAGTATACCTAGCTACTGGGGCGAAGGTTTCTTCGTAGTCTATCCCTTCCTTTTGAGAATACCCCTTAGCCACAAACCTGCCTTTGTATTTTTCCACGCTGCCATCTGCAGCATATTTGATCATGTAGATCCATCTCGAACCTACAAATGATCTATCCTGAGGCCTAGGTATCACTTCCCAGACATCATTGGTCATTATGGAATTGTATTCTTCCACCATTGCATCTACCCATACCTCATGCTGAGCTGCCTCCTGGAAACTAGAGGGTTCTCCAACTTGAGCCACCATATCTTTGTACCTATTAGGTTGTCTACGCTGCCTCTTCTCGTTTCTAGGAGCTCTGACAAATTCCTCTGCGTCTCTCAGAATTTGTCACAATTCTCAACTCGTTCTTCCGCTGGTAGTGGGTGGATCTACCTGCTCCTCCTGGGAATCTTCCTGAAGTAATACCTCTGGGTTCTTATGCCTTGGAGAAGCACTGGTGCTAGCTTCGGCTGGTCAAAGAGGCTGGACCAATGGATCATCTTCTGACTGCGTTTCAGAAGGCATCTCCCGGGATTTCCTAAAAGCTCTGTCCTCCATGAACTTTACATCTTGCCGTACTACAATCTTCCTACTGCCAAGAATGTAGATTCTATATGCCTTAGCATTCTCGCTATATCCCACCAGATATTCGTTTTTTGTAGTCTGATCCAATTTCTTCCTCTTTTCTTCGGGTATATGGCAGTATGCCAAACTACCAAAGATCCTGAAATGACTCACTTCTAGCTTTCTACCAGTGAAGACACTCTCCAATGTAATCTTACCTAGTGCCTTTTGAGGAATCCTATTCTAAACATACACAACTGTACTGCATGCTTCCGCCCATAGAATTTTGGGCATATCTTGATCATACAACATCTCCCTTGCTGCCTCAATAATAGTTCTATTTTTCCTCTCTGCAACCCCATTCTGCTTCGGATTATGTGGAGCGGTCCATTCTCTTTTGATGCCTTCCCTTGCACAGAACTCAGTGAAGTTTTTATCAATATATTCTCCACCATTATCTAAACGAAATATCTTTATCCTCTTTCCTGTCAGATTTTCAACCAGAGCCTTAAACTCTTTGAATCGATCAAAGACCTCATCCTTGGTCTTTAGAAAGTAGATCCAAGTTTTCCTGGAATGGTCATCAATGAAGGTGACGAAGTATTCGACACCACTAAGAGCTCTGGTGGACATTGGTTCGCAGACGTCTGAGTGTATTAATCCTAAGACACTCTTAGCCCTACTTCTACTTCTGGAGTAAGCTGCTTGGCGTACTTGCCTAGTACGCACTCTCTGTAAGCATCATCCCATTTGGTGCTCAACTTTGGAACTCCTGTGACAGTCTCTCTGAGAATTATTAGAGCCCCATGGTGCAAGTGCCCCATCCTTCTGTGCCATAGCTCATTCAAATCCTTCTCACCACTGCTGCCTATCAGTGCCATTGGAGATTCAAGCTGTAGCTTATACAGTTTGTTGCTCCTGACTCCAATTTGGGCCTTCTTCTTCCAACTCGGGTGTTTGACATATACCTTCTTGACAATGAAGTATATGTCATAGCCTTTGTTTTGTAGCTGAGATACAGTGAGAAAATTCATCCCCAACCTTGGCACATGCAACACATTGTTGGCCCTGAGCTTATCTCCCAATTCAGTTTGAAAAACTATGGTACCTCTTCCAACAAGGGTACATTTCAGCTTATTTCCGGTAGTGATCTTGAAGTTCATTTCTTCTTCTTTGTAGCTCGAAAAACATTCTCGTATTCCTGTCATATGTGCAAAAGCTCCGCTATACCAAACCTTTGAGGAAGCAGAGCTTGACAAGCAAGCGAATTCTTCTTCCAATCTAGAAGCCAATACAAAGATGTCATGATCCATTGTTTCTTTCATGCTTTCGTCTTCCTTAGGAGAATTGCGTGAACCCTTTCGAGTTGGTGCTTCAATATCATCAAGACCACGTTCAATTGCAGAATCTCCAACCCTCTTACCCGATCTCCGCTCTGATACCATGTGAAAATTTCAAATCTGAAATTCTACTGTAGTAACTGATTTATTTCTCCTACTTTTTCTTCACAATAAGTTATCTACAAAAACCCTTAAGTAACCTTCAAAATAAATTCTACTGCAGTTATCACATAATTTCATAGAGAAAATAATAGTGAAATATATGCACAAGAATCAATCACATCAGCACAGTTATTTTTGGACAATTGTCCTTAGAAAAACCCAATGCGGGAAAACCGGTGCAGCAGATGAGGGTTTATTTATTAATCTTCAACAACAATCTCTTTACAAGGAATGATTGGCAGAATAAATGAGAAACTTCCAAGAAAACTCCTGAGATAATTTTTTCCTAACCTCCGAAGAAATTATGACACCTACGAGGCTCCTTGGCCTCCACTGCGTCACCTCTGCGCGATCCTCTACGTAGGGACTGCGTGAGGACTGCGTCCCAGTTGTGATGCCTCTTTGCGCCATCCCTCTACGCTGCCCCTCTGCTACTCTGCGTCCTTCTTCCTCGGGCTTTGACTGATGCTGAAACCCTCCTCTTCCTCCACCTTGCAACTCTCCCTCTGAAATCGAATTCTAAATTCTGAAGAATCGACTTCCCTATGGTTACTGAGTATTTGCCCGAGGTATCTTCAACTGACCCACAAGTCTTCATTTATACTTTTCTTGTCGATAAATCAACATCAATGATCTAATCTTTAATTAACGGCTAAGATTAAAATAGACTTGATCCTCATCACTTAGAAACTTCTCACCGACAGTTAAGTTAATTCACATTAATTATTTTAATTCCCTAAGTTTTAACTTAGGCTTCATTAAAAATAATTAATTATTTGAATAACTTGCATTCCGGGTGGAATTTCTCCAAACGATATCTGGGTCTTGGAGATCTCATGTGTTCTAGCCCCTCCACAAAATTTCGGAGCTAGAGCACATCTGATGCTACCCTAAAATAAACAGTCGGCTCAATTACAGACAAGATCAACTATATAAAGGAGTTTGCGCATTCATTTAGACACAGAAAATTCGGATGAGGATCTGTGATATAAGTACAAAAGAAGATATGCAATTGATGAATAGTTTAGGACTGTAATGAAGTGCGAGTAAAGGAGGAAGGACGAGACATTTTAGTGAAGATTCTGTACCTTGGGCAAGTCTGTAATAAATGTGAAGAGCAGTATAAGGTACAACACGAAGTATAGAAGATCATCTGCGTGGAGAATAGGTCTCGCATATGCCAGACAAGGGCCTAAATAATACACTATCATTAAAGAAAGGGTTATCATAGAATAACAAAGGTGATTACAGTATAAAGGACTACAATAAGGATCTCAGACTTGTGTGCAGCAACAAGGTAACATAAGTACAACAAGTTTATATGGTAATTCAAGATGTTCTAGAATCAAGAAAGAATGAAGAATACAATTAGAGATCGAGCTCTCTAGTCCTGGTGCAGAACAGTGCAGGACGGTGCATAAAAGAAAGATCAGCTTGAGTCAAGGAAGAAGTAGTGACAAGGTCTTGGAGGCATACAAGAGTCAAGGGTCTGTGTCATGGTCATGGTACTGGTCAACTAAAAGTTTATAAGAAGAATTTCTTGTGGGTTTTCCTCTCCAAGAGGGAGAGGTTTTTGTCTTGGCTCGAAAAGCCTAAATTTGTGTCTCTTGTGTTTTGCTAATTGACTTGAGGAAAGACATAATAAACTAAGAAGAGAAGACATAAGTGAAAGAAGTAAGCTCACAAGTAATTATTAAGTAGAGAATTTGAATTAAACCTAGCCCTACCTACTTCTCAACATGGAATTAGAGCTAAGGTGCTGAAGACAAGGGTTACTTGACAAGGAGACACTCAAGAATTAAAGAACAAGAATCCATTTCTCGAGAAAGCATCAAAGTCTAGGTCAAATTTTGCATTGGAAAGTCAAATCAGTTTGCAAGGAAATTCTCAAGCCATCTCAAGAAGACCTTCAAAGGATCCACTCATCAAGGAGATGATCTTTGCCATCAAAGAATTATGATATTGAAGACATTGTTGGAAGACACATCATCAAGCATCATCCAACACTATTCAACACCTTTGAAGACACCATTTATCATCAAGGATCCAAGGTCACCTACGTTGGAGAATTCAATCTGAGGAGTTCCTGCCATCATTTTCATAATCATCAAGGAAGCTGATACAAGGAAGAAATCAATACACTCAAGTAAGTATCTCTATGACCTCATCTAAATCTGTCATAATGACCTATTGCAAAGAGAGCAACAAATTGGTTGGGTCATCAAACTTTAGTGCATGGAGGAAGAGGACGGATTTGAATCTAGTCAAAGATGAAGTTATGGGCTACATCAAAGGATCTACAACTCAGCCCTCAAAATAAGATTCTCTAGCTCATGCCAAGTACATGAAAGGATAAATCAGAGCCCAAAGGATTCTCATAGAATCCATTAAGGACTCACTCATACCCTATGTATCAAAACTAGAAATTGCAAAAGAAATATATGAGAAATTGGTGGAGCTATTCTCCGTGAGTACTGGAGAAATAATCTCTCTGAGACAAGAGCTATACAAGATGAAATTGTCAAGAGAGGAAGGAATCACTTCATATTTTATTAGGATTTTTGAAATACGAGACCAATTGCAAGAATTGGGAGAAGTAATGTATGATAATGAAATGACTACAGTGGCGCTGAATGCTCTACCAGAAGAATGGGGAAACTTCACTTCAAGCTTATATGGGAAGAAAGAAGCAACACCGTTGCAAGATCTATGGTCTCTATGTATAATAGAGGAAACAAGATTGAAAGCCAAAGCTGATACAGGATCAAGTGAAGGGAATCAAGCCTTTGCAGCCATGTCCAGGAAGAAAGGAAGATTCGGCAAATTTGGTCCTCGGAATAAAAGAAGAAATATGGACAAAGTACGATGCTTTGGATGTAATGAACTTGGGCATTATAAAAGGGATTGTCATAAATCTGGGAAGGACAAGAGGAAAAAGGAAGAAACCCATGTCATAGATGAAAGGGAAGAACTTGATGCAAAGAAATCTAAGAAAGAAGAAGCGAAAGATCTCTATTATGATTGAGATCATCTTCCTCTTTAAGTGGTTTCTGTTGGTTGTAAAATAGTATGATAGGAAACATTGCATATTAATAGCATCATGATAAAAGCATGGAAGGAGCACTTGTCTTAGAAGAAGTGGCTCTTGGGAACCTCACTGATAAAAAAATTGATGGAAGATAGTTATCTAAATCAAGGGTCATCTATGAAACAAGTGTTGGAACTTTCTAATGGAGTCCTCCTTAGATTCACTGGTTAGAAAGAAAGCAAAAAGGTTTCTTCGGGAATTCTATCTTGCAGAATTCTAGGATTAGGAAATGATGACATATTGATGAAGGAGGTCAAGGGAATGAAGTTATTCATTCTAAGGAAATTGCTGCAGGATGACTCAAATGGATAAGATAAGTTACATATACGCTTAGACTAGATGTTGTGAAGTCATGTCATATGGTTGCAGGTGATGGAATTCTATCTTTAGAAGTATGATCAAGGAAAGGAGGATCTCTTCCGGTACATAGGGTCTGATTAACGAGATGAAATCAAATATATCCTCGTATGGAATATGAGGTGGTTGTATACAAACGATGAACTGTATGCTGGAAGTTCCTAGGGATAAATGAAGCTGTGTGGAGAAAGAAATGAAGAGATCATGAAGTGCAACCATGTCAAAAAGGCGGTTATTATCCAGAAGCCAAGAAGATGTGACTAGGAGATCTCCTAGGAAGATATGTAGACTCTAATAGAAGTCTGGTAAAGAAGAAGACCCTTGACAATACATATCTTTAGGAGATGTGTCAATCTAAATAAAGGATGCCGATGCCTACAGGAAGATGTCATGGTGAAGGATCATCATCGAGGTAACTTTTGATTTAAAAGTTCTTATGTATATGTTTCTCTGGATAAGTTTATGTAGGGTTGCCAACCATATGCAAGGATGTAAGATCCTTGGGAAATGGTTCGAAGGAAAGAAGCACGCATAAAGGTGGATCAGATGAGAAAGACTGATGAATCACTTTCTGTTAGATGACATGACTCATGGATGAAAGTGATGGATGGTCTGTGCCTTATGAAGCTAAAGTTGAAGATTCCTCAATATCGAAATCCATGACATTGAGGGGAGGAATTCTTCATGAGCAGCTGGGTGTCTTACCATTGCTGGTGCAGGTCCCTGGTTAAGAGGGAGCCTAGTGGTAAGTTTCTTACTTGGAAGAAACTGGGTAATTCCTAAGAATGAGCTTAGGTACATTCCTTGTATAGGAATGAGTGCATTCCCTTGTATAGGAATGAGTGCATTCCCTTGTGGAATGGGTCCTCCTTGGTTGAGAGGGAAAAATAGACACATCATTCTGGTCTTCAACTGGGAAGACAGAATGGAGGATTGGGTAATCATCTAGTATTCTATAATCTTTGAGAATGAGATAGGGCATTCGAGATGAGAGTAGTTGTGGATCGATATTCTTTGAGGGCTAGCTGCCCAAGAGAAGAATAGTCCAAGAAGGCCATACTTTGGGGAACACCCGGGTGGAGTATGTACCTTGGAGAGACAAGGACGATGGTGTCTATAAGTCATGTGTCTCGCCAGCATTGTAGCCCATTGTCTCATTAAGAGATGGGGCTATTAGTCAATGCCTTGCACTAGGACAATGCTGATTGATATGATTCTATACATATGCAATTACCAATCCGATTCTTCTTATGAGATTCTTCAGATTAAAAGTAACCATGCGCCATTATGAATACCTCCCTAGTTAAGAGGGAGTGTTGGAAAGTGTAACTAGGTTTGGTCTTCATATTGTCTATGTAATTATGTATTTATGTAATGAAGAAGACAAAGATAATAAATGTATGTTTGTTAAGCTTGCTTCATGGGTTTCATGAGCAAGGATTTTATTATAGGTCAAACACTTCTTCTTGATGTCTTTTAGGATTTTTCATCTTGTCGTAAATGTATTAATTAAGAGTCATGTATATGAAGTGTCAAAGTCAGTGATGTATGCCTCAAAGACCTTGTCAAATCAGTTTGAAGAAATGGCTCAAGAATGGTGATAATATTACTGCTCAGATCAGCATAATACTTGGTGTTAATACTCTACAAGTCTACTTACAATATGCTAGAAGATCTCCTCTACAAGTCGGCTCATATACCCTTGAACAAATCGGCCTCATAACTAAAGGACATGTCGGCTCAATTACAGACAGGATCAACTATATAAAGGAGTCTGCGGATTCATTTAGACACAGGAAATGTGGATGAGGATCTGTGATATAAGTACGAAAGAAGATCTGCAATTGATGAAAAGTTTAGGACTGTAATGAAGTGCGAGTAAAGGAGGAAGGACGAGACATTTTAGTGAAGAGTCTTTACATTGGGTAAGTCTGTAATAAATGCGAAGAGCAATATAAGGTACAACATGAAGTATAGAAGATCATCCGCGTGGAGAATAGGTCTCACATATACCAGGCAAGAGCCTAAATAATACACAACATTAAGGAAAGGGTTATCACAGAATAACAAAGGTGATTACAGTATAAAGGACTACAGCAAGGATCTTGGACTTGTGTGCAGAAACAAGGTAACATAAGTACAACAAGTTTTTATGGTAATTCAAGATGTTCTAGAATCAAGAAAGAATGAAGAATACAACTAGAGACCGAGCTCTCTAGTCCTGGTACATATAGGTGCAGAAGGATGCAGGACGGTGCAAAAAAGAAGGATCAACTTAAGGAGTCAAGGAAGAAGAAGTGACAAGGTCTTGGAGGCATACAAGAGTCAAGGGTCTGTGTCATGGTCGTGGTACTTGTTAATTGAAAGTCTATAAGAAGAATTTCTTGTGGGTTTTCCTCTCCAAGAGGGAGAGGTCTTGGCCCTGGCTCGAAGAGCCTAAATTTGTGTCTCTTGTGTTTTGGTAATTGACTTGATGAAAGACATAATAAGCTAAGAGGAGAAAGACATAAGTAAAAGAAGTAAGCTCACAAGTAATTATCAAGTAGCGAATTTGAATTAAACCTAGCCCTACCTATGGGAACTTATTAGGCTAGCAGAACCGATTTTATTTCTCCTAAGTGGTCGGGGACATTACAGAGCAGTAAAATCTGCACAATCCAAGTGCCCAAAGAATCTTTCAATGCGTTGAACCCATTTATGCATTCAAAAATGCATTTTAAATAACAAAAATGATAATCTAAGCAAAAATTGTTTCACCGAATTCCAACAAAAATCTCCAAAATGTGCCATTTTTTAATTCAATATTGGTTTTTTTTTTTTTTTTTATATAAATAAACATTGTGCTTGTATAGTAGTGAGTCACTAGTTTTTACAAGTCACAACTTATCAATGGTCTGCAACTTCTAGAACCACACTTATCCCTTGCCATGACGGTTGGTAGAAGGTGCCAATGGTATCTATGACTGGTTTAATCATAAAATTAAATCTACGATGAATGGTACAGACCCAAAATAGTTGTTTGTACAACTGTATGATTATAACTATCATATGGATGTTATAATTGTGATGCGGCTGAATTATAAGATTGGCTATACGAATTTACTAGAATTGGCGGTAATTAATTGTTTTAAATGGTGGCCATATGAATAATGTTGTACATGTTACCATTTATTATTTTTAGTGGCAAATGTGGTAAGATAGAGTATGTATAGAAAATCAATCGGCGAATAGCATGTACACACTGTACGAACAATCAATTTGATTATGCAGTGACTGCCTAGAAACCAAAGTCAATGAAATTTGTTATGTTAACGATTCTATTATTTTGTAGTTGTATGAGTTAGGAGCAGTTGGTATGAACAAATAAAAGTGGCTGTGGTACGGCTGTGAGAATTAATGATTGGTTGAAATGTATAACCCCTTTTGTTAAATTACTTTCTCTTTGTTAATTTTAGATAACAATGGTATGTTCTATGCTTGCAACAATTACTTCAATGTCCTTTTCTTAGCCCAATGATAATTTCCACTTAATTTCCAATAGGAATCACATTAACCATTAATCACATTGACAATAACTGTAAATAGAACATAAACAATAAAATGCAGAAGATGAGCCAAGACAAGAGAACACAAGAATTTGGCTCAAGCCAGGGAAAAACCCCAAGATGGGGAAAACCTTTGATCAATTCCTCTTATTATAAATATCAAATGTTTAGCAGATAGAGAGAGAGTACAATAATACAAAGTCAAAGTCAAATTTGACTTGCCAAATCATTGTCCAAAATAGTCTATAGTCAAATCTACAATTATGTTCTCAGTGAATGATAATCAAATCAACCCTAACTAGTCAACAGTCAAACTTCCCCTTTTGAGCTCGGTCAAAGGAGAGAGGAACTCGACCTCCCTTGCTGGTCAAAGTTAGCCCAAAACAGTCAACAAATATGTGGTCAAACCCAGTCAAATGGTGATGTCATCTTGTGGTCAAAACAATCCCCCACAACTCTGCAATCAACATTGGTCAAACACCTCCTTTTGCCTTGGTTTTTGTGACAGATAATGTGGCTTGTTTGGACAAACCTATCCTTTGTCAAAATGCAATCAAACAATCCTTAAAATGCATTGGTCAATGTCGGTCATACGTTAGCTAAAACAGAAAAGTCAATGCAGTCAAAAGTGCCTTCTGAAATCTGCACGTGTGATAGAAAGACAACTGCCTGCAACTTGTATGACCCAATTAGATGAGGACGGACAAGATATGTTGAGTTGAGATGATGCCAAATGAGGTTTGAGGTCACTCTTATTTATATGAGTCAATGTGGGTCAAAAGACATGTCTCTTGGGCTTGATGAGCCTACATGATGGTGTGGCCGACCTTGACAAATTACGCATGTGTGGGCTTCCCTTCAAAAACATATTTCCCTTTGTCCAATTTTAGTGATCTTTAGGTCAATTTCAGTCTTCTCGAAAAGAGAGATTCAATGCAAAAATTATCTCCATCAAATGAGTTGTCTGTCGTGGAATTTGGCCCTAGTTGCCAACTTTAACACACCCACTCAACTAGGGAGAATTCCACCTGCAATATCTTACCATCGATCATCATGCCATCCTGTCATCATGAACCATCTCTGCATCTCTTCTCAACTTTGCTAAACAATGATATAGATAATGAAGAAGAATCAATTGAGAGTGAGTCACAAGACCTTACCACTCTCTAGTGACAAAAGTTAGTCCACATAACTAGGGGTAGAACCCCAATCAAACTTGATCCAGAATGATGAAGTTGTTGAACGTTATACATACTAGACATAGGGAGTACGACAATACACAATGCATCCATCTGTAGTGTTCTGGTCTCTATCGTCTTTTCCCAACTCATTGGCCAGATCAGAGGTAGTTGCAAAGAGTCTCGTACTACATGGGTAGGATGTATGCTACAGCATCCGCAGGAGAAGGTGAACCACTCATCCTACTCTTATGCCATAGGAGGTGAACCACTCATTCTATGCATATATCATCAGCTATAGGGGAAGGTGAACCACTCACTCTATGCTCTCATATATCATCATGGGGTATCACAAGGGAAGGTGAACCACTCACCTTGTACACAACGTACCTATAGGGGAAGGTGAACCACTCACCCTGTGCACAATGTACCTATAGGGAAAGGTGAACCACTCACCCTATGGTCGCACATAGCTCCAAGAAGTACCCCAGGTCCCCAGGATCCCCCATAGCTCATTGTCCAACTCAAGTGGGGCCCTCATGGGAGGGTCCTTCCACGACCCCAAGTTTCTCTCAGAAGGCTAAGAATTTGACCTTCTCCTAGGGCTTCATGAGGATGTCAGCAACCCTGCTCATCAATCCTGATGTGTTGGAGCCTTATTGCTCCCCGTTGTACCATATCCCAAATAAAGTGGTAATTGATACCAATATGCTAGGAGTGGTCGTGGAATACAGGATTCTCTGAATGGCGAATCCCACTCTGTTTGTCGCAATAGATCACAATGGTATCCAACACGTGCTCAAATAGCTCATTGAAGAGCTTCCTCAACCAAACGACTTCATAACAAGCCATATTAGCTGCAATATATTTGGCCTCGGCGGTGTTTAGAGTGTTGATTTTTGGTAGCATTGGAAGTGCTCTAAGCCCCAAATTTTTTGGAGAGGCTTAGACACTCGTATTCCAAAGAACCCAGAAACTGTTTGTGAAAATTCCACTCGGTTCATGCTTTATTGTAAACATTAATTATTTTAATGGGGACCCTAAGTGTAACTTATGGAAATTAAATAATTAAAAGGTATTAATAAAACAGAGTGAGAATGATCTAGAAAGCGAAGATCAAGTCATGTTATAATCTTAGCCGTTGATTGGAGATCTAATCTCGACCATTGATTTCTCAACAAGAAGACTATAAAGGAAGGCTTGAGGGTCATTTGGAAAGACACACCTAATGAATCTAGTGATCAAATTCTTCTAACGGAGCAAGTGCTTGGACAAAGATCAGATCTAAGTGATTCCAGCGCAGAGAGGGGCAGAGTAGCTTCCGGAGAGAAAGATTTTCTCCACCAGAGAATCATGAGTAGAGAGAGGCAGAAAGACGTCTGGCATAGCCAGCGCAGAGCCAGACAGGCTGATGCAGAGCCAACGTAGAGCCACGCAGGGGCTACACAGTGGTTGAGAGGGTTTCCGAGATTTAGCTGTCGGATCAAATCTAGAAGCCGAGAGCTGGGGTGTGACACTGAGAGGCCAAGATCTAAGACTTTGGGAGTCAAATCGATCTTTTGTTTGGGTGATGCAGTGCTTAGAGAAGGTGACGCAAGGCCTACGCAGTGACAGTGCAAAGGTCGCGTAAAGACCTCTAGGGGAAACTCTTCCACTGTCTGGATCAGCCGGATTTTCCAGTGATTGAGTGAGGTAAAACTAACAATTCTTTTTGCCATTATTTCTCTCTATGTAACTGAATAAGCCTTGAGGCTTTCGTGATTGTTTGATTCTTTCTTTCAATAGCACCATTCTGCTCATGAGTGTCAGGAGTGCCGGGAACAATTGCCTCCCTCTTAATGCCAGCCTCTCTGCAAAGGTCATTGAATTAATTTGATTCATATTCGGTTCCATTGTCGGTCCTCAACGTCTTGATCTTCTTCCCTATTTGATTCTCCGACAATGCTTTGAAAGAACAAAACCATTTGAACACTTCATCCTTCTTTTTCAAGAAATAGATCTATGTTTTGCGTGAGAAGTCACCCACAAAGATTGCATGATATGTGTGTTGTCGCACAAAATGTCTAGGCACCGCGACAACGGCTCAAATCGAGGGCTGTCATCCTGATCCCCAATCTCTCTATTTGAGTGTCTCCTTGCAGACTAAGGGAGGTAGACCCTAACGAAAATGAAGAAGGAGAACTAGTTGAAAACCAACCAATTCAGGAGACACAATTAAATGACCAAATACTTGTTAAGATTAATGAGATTTTACAAATCCAATTAGACTTGAAGTTTAAAACCAGTGCCTTATGGAGTCAAAATTTCCCGTTGTGAAATTAAAATCAAGTAACTGATAGGTATTTGCTGCTATATAAAAAAAAAATCAATCCACCACGATGATATTCGATAAAACACCATCACAATTATGCATCAACAATGTTTGATAAAGACATGCAATTTATCATCGCTTGAAATATTCCCAAAGTTAAACTAAGCAAGTAATGACCAACTTCAAGAAATTTAAAACCACACTTATAGATAGCTTAACGATCATCAACCACAGCTAAGCATGAAAACGCTTCGAACCAACAATTTAAATTCGAAACAAAAAAAAACATTATCATGAGAGTACCATCGAATTTAAATGCCAAATATTTCCAATAATTCCGAATTTAAATGATACTCAAGTAATTCCAATTCAGAAATCAAAATTTTCCTATAGTCAAATTTTAGATAAATTTTAAAATAAAAACTCACCTTTGACTATGGAATAATTCTTCCCAAGACCACTATCATACAAAATTTAAAACAAAACTTCCCTAAGTTAAAAAGTTAAAAGGTTTAAAAAAAATAAAAAATAAAAATAAAAATAAATAAATAAATAAATAAAATTTTTAAATTTTTATGTTTTTTTTTATTTTTTATATTTTTTATATTTTTCTCAACAAATATAAATCTAAAATTAATCTAAAACTAAAGTTTAGAAACCCAAAAAGATAAAGTCTAAACTCTAAAGTTAATGAAAGTCATAAAATACAAAATCTAAAAAAGTTAAAAAAGTGTTAGTAATATATATATTTTTTTATTTTTCAAAATTTTTCCGAAGGTCTAAATATCGAAAAAGTTAATCCTAAAAAAATAAACGTTAATGCTACATCAGAATTTATAACTAAACTTTTAAAGAAATAAAACAAAACTAATCTAAAGTTAAAATGTTTTATTTGTTTTTATTGCTTTTAAACTTTCAAATGTCAAACCATAAAAATTCAAAATAAAAAATCATAAAACATAAAAGTTTAAAAGCTATGCTAATGTTTGATGAGTTTGGTTTGTGCAGGTCGAATGGGAAGATACGTACGGACGACGTGAGGAGCCAACGAGCATGGGATCGACGGCAGGAGGAGGGAGGAGCTGGTAAAGGGTTGCGGAACACGCAGGCAAGAAAAGCGTTATGGATAGCAGATGGACAACGTTAAAGAAAATGTGAGGGGGGGCTAGCGTACGGCCAATGTACGGACATAAGCAGCAAGCAAGGAATGACGCAGGCAACGTGGAGAAGATATTTCGTACAAGTGTGAGGGATGACACAGAAACGCTGCAACAGATCATTCAGGCATAACCAGTGCACAAAAAAAATTCTTCACCTAGCAATAATTTTACCAGTATAACTCAAATTATTAAATGCACCTGCGATTTACACTTTGAGGCAAGATCACGCCCAGATCTGAAATCCAAAACGATCCTGAGGCCAGATCTTACCCTCTAGGGCCTAGATCTGGCTCAGATCTAAAAATTTTCTGAGAATCTCCCTGTAAAACCTGCACAAAACAAGAAAAACGAGGAATCCAAAACCAAAAAACTATGCACAAAAAATAAACCCTTACACCCTAGCGAAAATTTGTAGAATTTACAGTGCTATTTTACAAATTAGAAACCCTCATGGCCAGATTTAAAACCGTTCAGCACAATTCAGAAAATAAAAATTTAAGAGAGAGGCACAAGCCCAGTAAAGAACCTTGCAAAAAACGGAATTTAAGATAAGCCCGGGGAGTTAGATCCAGAGGGCTCTTCAGATCTTATTTCCTTGGGAGTCAACTCGTCCAAACTAGGACTTCCCTAAACGCCCAATTCTAAATCTGGAAGATTTCTGCAAACTTAGAGTTAAACTGTCAGATTAATAGAGAAATAGTGATAAAACATAAAATTTTCAAGAGCTAGAGATAACTGTTAACTCTATCCAATTAATATTTTTACTCTAGGTCCAGTAACCTAAGCAAGATACTTGTGCAATAGATTACTCTACAAGAGCCATTAATCAACAATCCATTAAAATGATCACCAACAGAATATTAAGAACAAGTTTACCATAAAATGCTGAAGAGGAACACCACCATCAAAATAAAGCCCCAAAGTCTTTGTTTATATTATTCCAGAAAATATTACAGGAGAGCTTCAAGAGCGAGTGCACAATCCAGAGATCGGATGACTGAAAAACTAACAAAGATTTAATCATATTTTAATCTCGACCGTCAAAATTATAAATTTTTGAGGTAATTCAAATTTATCATTTAATTCCATTTTAATTAACTCAAAAATAATATTTTTGAGTTAATTATCTCAAAAATTTGACTTTGACTTAACCAACAAGGCCAAAGGGTCCAAAATTTCTCGAAATTCTCAATATTGCTTTGGCCTGGGACCTTTAAAAAATTATTTTTCAGGGACCTACGAATTTTGCCTTTGAAGAATTTTAAAAAACACCTAGGACTTAAAATTAATTAAATTTCTGGCTTAGGATTTTTAATTAATTTAGCTAGAAAATTTCATTAATTGACTGAGAGGGGATTTAGTTATTTTTCCAACCCTCTTTACATAAGATAAAACATTTAGACACATAAAGGGGGAATACCCATTCGTATAGACCCTCAAGTAGCTACCCAATTCTGCGACTCAAAACATGATCTAGTAGACCAAGTAGTTTGTAATAAAATAATCTAGCCAATTAGCTAGGATTATTCCCAAACTACTTTACATAAAAGATGATAAAACATCAGACCACTTTGCATCCTTGATGACAACCACCCTAGCTTTGGGGTGAGGTCAGAGGGAAAATCAACATCACTTGTGTCGCAGAAACAAATGAATCAAGAGACAAAACTCTTAGGATAGAAATCATCACCAAAACATTAGGCTTACCAGGTTATTACATACATGGTGTGGCAGTGGTTCCATTTAAATCTATTTACATTTATAAATACGTACGTGGTTTACACTATTTATAAAACTACTTCACAACATGAAATCAACGATGGAAAATTTCGAACATGATACCTATTTGAACTATTGAAAATGGGGTATCGTTTATGGGGTCGCGATGCGTGGTCAACATCCTCCGTTTCATTGCTACATATTGCTTCATCAGAATGAATCTTAATCGCATCTTGCCAACACACAAAATTACATAAGTAGCATCCATCCATATATCATCATATAACATAAAGCACATGAAAAATAGAAGCTCTTCTTTCATTTATTATTCTTCTTAACATGAAAAGTAAATCTACTCTAACTGCAAAATGAATGCTGAAATAACAAGGTGTAGGGTTAAAGATACAATACAAAGGATGCCCTGTGGCATCAGATGTGCTCAATATAGTGCATGTTGAGCATTTGTGCATGTTGAGCATTTGTCTGCTTCCAGGCAAGTCTGTAGGTTGCTTTTCAGATGTGCAATGTCCAATCTTGCGTATTGTAGGACTCTGTCATATCCAAATGTCAAGCTGCTCTCAACCATCAGACGAATCAAACCGCTTACTTCTTCTTTTCTGCTTTTTTCTCTTCTTCTTAGTGGGCTGTGATGTCAGTCGTGAGACCACTGTAGATCTATTGTCCTTGTCTTGAAAATGCTTGTACAAAACATCTGTTGAGCCTGGAGTGTGACCAATCTTATTCTGAATATACTCTGTTAAAGGTGACACATAAGCTTGGTCTTTCTTAATGTCCTTTGTAGCCATAGTTAATTTTTTCTTAATGGGAAAAGTGACCTCCGTGTGATGAGATGGAAATTGCTTTAGCAAACTAGGAGGCCTATGATCTGTTGACAAATTTGACTTGGGTTGGAAATTCTACATGTGTGATCCTTCCATTTTTTCCAACTTATTATGAATACCAGTCATTTGATTAGAATGCTTAACATTAACAACAGTAATTTCCTTCGCATGGCTCTCTTCACGACAAATTGTGTTGAAGAGACATTTGATTAGAATGATTAGCTTCCATCATCTTTAACCTGTTTTCCATGACATTTATTTCCTATGCATGACTTGCTTCAATGGCATTTATCCTATTTTGAAGATTGGTCTGGTTAGCTTCCATGTTTTGAATCATTTTATCATTATCCGCTTTCATGGCCATGAAGAAATTTTGCATATAGTTAATCTCCTTCTCATGATTTGCTTCCATGATTGTCATTTCCTTCACATATTTTTCTGCTAAGGCCAATAACTTGCTCTGCATAGAACCAATTTCCTTGGTGTGATCCGCTATTAATTTTTCTTGATTAAGTTCCATATTCTTAATGAATTGAGCCTGATTTAGTTGTATATCCTTAACCATTTGAATCAATTCGTTAACACGATGCTTATTGTTGTCAACACTAATTTGACAACTTGTTTCTGTTTCACTACTATCATGGATTTTTTGTGCTGTCGTGGTACAAGTGGATTCATCTTCAGAATTGTCTTGAAATACCCTGTTGATAGTTGAGTTCTCTACAAGATCAATTTCATTATTTTGCATAGTACTGGGAGCACAAGACGAGCCACCTTGTTTTATATATTTATCTTTAAAAGCATTGATTATGTGTTGTAAACAATAAAAATACTCCTCAGGACAATTTCGAAACCAAATGATAGCATCACCCTTTAAGGAATAGCCAAAGAGACGTGTCTTGACATCTTCATGATTATATTGTGAAGGAAGACAATATCTATTTATTATATAAGTAACCGTTATGAGATGATTTCGAGCAGTGGTTGAATCACCACCCGAAAACACAGGCATTTTTCAAATGGCCTCTTTTGGCATGTCATGAAAAGGATCACCCATGATGACTTAAATGAAAAACCAAATGGATGTTAGAGAGAGAGATCCTTGTTCAAGAAAAGTCAAGAGATCCACAAGAAGCGAGCTTCTTAGTAGAAATTTTTGTAAGAAATGAAGAAATTGGAGTCGCCACTTGAACATGAACTTAATTCTAAAATAGAAGAAATAGTTGAGAGAAGCAGATGGATATCAAGGGGGGATTCTTGTCTGGGAGTAAATAGATGAATAAGTGGAGTCGCCACCCAAAAAAGAAGCCAACCGGAATGTCCAGGTGCTAAAGGTGTAAATGATGAAATGATGAGATATGACGATGAAACGATGAAGAGATGAAATGACGCCAGAAAATGCTATGTCGTGTGACGGGCTAATGAAAAAGATTAGAAGATGTCATTAAGACCAAGGATAGAAAAACTCTATCCCCGGTGACGACGCCAAAAAATGAAGAAGGGAGAAACTTGTTGGAAACCAACCAATTCAGGAGACACAGTTAGATGACCAAGTACTTGTTAAGATTAACAAGATTTTATAGATCCAATTAGATTTGAAGTTTAAAAGCAGAGCCTTGTGGAGTCAAAAAATATCCCGTTATGAAATTAAAGTCAAGTATTTGATAGGTAACTGCTGCTATGAAAAATCAATCCACCGCAATGATATTCGATAAAATACCCTTTGTAATCATGCATCAACAATGTTTGATAAAGACATGCAATTTATCATCACTTGAAATATTCCCAATGTTAAACTAAGCAAGTAATGACCAACTTCAAGAAATTTAAAACCACACTTATAGATAGCTTAACAATCATCAACCACAGCGAAGCATGAAAACACTTCGAACCAACAATTTAAATTCGAAACAAAAAAAAAAACATTATCATGAGAGTACCATCGAATTTAAATACTAGATATTTCCAATAATTCTGAATTTAAATGATATTCTAAGTAATTCCAATTTAGAACTCAAAATTTTCCTACAGTCAAATTTTAGATAAAATTTAAAATAAAAACTCACCTTTGACTATGGAATTATTCTTCCCAAGACCACTATCATACAAAATTTAAAACAAAACTTCCCTAAGTTAAAAAGTTAAAAGATTTAAAAAAAAAAATAAAAAAATAAATAAATTTAACACCATAACATTGCGTTAGAGCATTTCGTTTTTTTTTTCTTTTTTCTTTTTTTTGACATTTAAAAAAAAATAAAAAAATCTTTAAACTTTGATTAATTTTTTGACATTAGCTTCTTTTTCTTTTTCTTTTTTATAGTTTTATAGTTTTAGGTTTTCATTAAGTTTTAAAAAATAATAAAAAAACTTCAAAAATTTTAATGCTAACTTTCTTTTATCTATATAGTTAAATTTTAATCCTTTTTTGTATATAAATATTTGGAAAATCAAAAAATTTGGGACATTGGGATTTTTTATCTATTTTGCAAAGACATTTAATTGTGGATTTAATTTTGGAGAATTTTCTATAGTTATCAAATATTGAATTAATATCTTAAGTTTGACTATAGACTAAATTCAAATTTCTGGATTGGGGTTGCTAAGAATATCATTTTAATTCGGAATTATTGGAAATGTCTATCATTTAAATATTTTTTGTTTCGAAATTTAAATGGTTGGTTCGAAGTATTTTCATGCTTAGTAGTGGTTAATGATCATTAAGCTATCTATAAGTGTGGTTTTAAATTTCTTGAAGTTGGTCATTACTTGCTTAGTTTAACTGTGGGAATATTTCAAGTGATGATAAATTGCATGTCTCTATCAAACATTGTTGATGCATGATTACAAAGGGTATTTTATCGAATATCATTGCGGTGGATTGATTTTTCATAGTAGCAGTTACATATCAAATACTTGACTTTAATCTCATAACGGGATATTTTTTGACTCCACAAGGCACTGATTTTAAAATTCAAATCTAATTGGATATATAAAATCTCATTAATCTTAACAAGTACTTGGTCATCTAACTGTGTCTCTTGAATTGGTTGGTTTCCAACCAGTTTCTCCTCCTTCATTTTCGTTAGGGTCTACCTCCCTTAGCTTGCAAGGGGACAACTTAGATAGAAAGATTGGGGATCAGGGTGACAGCCCCTGATCTGAGCCGTTGTCGCGGTGCCTAGACATTCTGTGCGACAACAATGTGTATCCTCCCAATGAGGTTAGGGGCAAGGCACCAGACAGGTCAAGTTGGACCAATTAAAGATTATTAGTCGTCTTGCTTTTACTAGAAGGGAATGGTCCTTTTGTATGTTTCCCAACTACACATCCTTAACAAACTCCTTCACGGTTCATATGAAAGTCGGGCATCCCTGTGACCATCTTCCTTACGCCAGGGAAGGGTTTGTATTGTAGGTGGGAAAATCTCTGGTGCCATAGCTCAATTTGAAGAGAAGTATCGCTTGCCAAAGCTCCCAAAGGACTTCAACCAACTTGATAGAGACCATCAACCCTAAATCCAAGAGTAAATGCATCTTTATGGTTTTTATACCAAATACATACCTTTCCTTCAATGAATGGTACCTTGAAGCCTTTATCTTCCATTGCAGAAATATACACCAAGTTCTTCAAATCAGGCACATACAACACTTCTTGTAGATGTATGGTTTGACCTTGATTCAAGTGAAGAGTGACAGTTCCTATCCCTTTCACGGAGTATGTGGCATTATCTCCAAGTATGATCTTTAGATTAGTTTTTTTCTCAACTAAATTTGAGAGGGCCTCTGTGTATCTAGTGAAGTGCCTCGAGGCTTCACTATCAATCAACCAATGATCCAAAGTATCCATAGGAGAGGCAGTAAATAGAGCAAAAATAAGATAAAACTCATCTTGTTTTTCTACAACATTACTTTCATCATACCTGGAATTTCTTGCCCTTTTGGGAGGTCGACCATTTCCATTTCGAGCAACAAAATGATTCCTCTTTCCTTTGTTGTTAAACTTATTGTTCCTTTGATTGCCATTGCTTTTGTAATTGTTGTTGTCATCATCCCTTAGAGGATTCTTCTTGTGAGGGCACTCTCTAGCATAGTGGCCGAAGCTGTTACAATTGTAGCATCTTGCTTTGCCTCTTCCTTTAAATCCCTTCTTGGATCCTTGACCTTGTCTCCTTGGACCTGTTATCCACCATTTTGTGGGTGATATCCCTAGGCGAAAAAAATTCTCCAAGATGTTCGTCAGCCAGTCGACCCTTGCAGCCACCAACTAACTAGTTGTGCCATTTCTCTGCCACCTGAGACAACCTTGTGGTCCCTCACCCATCTGTCATGATCGTATGTTTGAAGGTAGGCCTCCCAAACCTAAAGGTATGCCTTGTTATTTGGTAATTGAGTATTGTGGTTTACTTATCATGGAACCTCTTAGGCATGGATTAATGGGGGATTCAGTGGAAAGAGTGGGATAGATCAGTTCTCTTGTCCCCTAGACCTCTTTTGGATGTTAACCTTGGAACTTAGTCCCATGGGATCTCTTTTAATAACCTTTGGGCTTTAGGGATGGTACTACATGGGAAACCCCAATTTTGGTTTCATGGTCTCGCTCCTTCCACATATATCACTCCCCTTCCACTCTTTATAACCCCATTCATCATTCTTTCCATCTGGGTCCACATTCCTTCGTTGGATCCACATAGGGTTAGCCTCCCCCTCCCCTTTTCCACACTTTGGGTCGGGTCTGGAATGATGCCCGAAGGTTGATGCAGCGAAAAAGGAAAAAAAAGCATAATTGGCCACATTCAACTAGAAATTGTACCATAAAATGCAAAAGATGGCCGACACAAAAACATTTAGCACATCGGCAAAAGACATTGCATTTACTCTACCCCATTCCATGGCCATCACCCTTGTTCCTATAGGCCCTAGATGAGCCTACTCTAGCATTCAAGAACCCATGATTGTCCCGACCCCTGTTGGGCAATGAACCGCCCCACCTTAGAGGGGGTATCCACTGCTATACTTTACACATCATGCTCTCATTCCTTGAGCCCTAAGCAGTTAACAGAAGAAAAATCATAAAAGGAAAAAGGCATATGAAGAAGGGTCGAAAAATTAAGGCAGGGCAACTCATGTACCACGATTGCTCCCTCCTATACAATATGTACCCAAGTGCGGGCTTCCATTTATTAGTTACCCTTGTACCCATGCATGTAACCCAGGATTGCCCCTTTCATCCCCTACTCCGTTCCATCACTTTATCACATGCCACCGCCATTTGAAGGATTTACCATGGACATACCATCCCCTTTAGAAGTAGAAACCACCTAATAAGGTGCTTGGTTAACACCTTTTGGATCTTGGAGACATTAACACATGCCAAAGCCCACTATGGAAGGGCATGCCATTATGAAGTGCCCACCTGTTATCCATGGTTTGTAAACGCTTTTACTTGATTTCTCTAATGACTTGGTGTGCTGGAAGGCAAGGGGACACATTGGATCTTATGTAGGTTTGCAGATGGTCTCCATTTTGGGTTTGGTCTCCCTATACAGTGTCCTATCCCTCTAGAGGGATACATTGGCACATGTAGGGTGTGTGTAGAGAGCCCTGGGCCTCCACAATAGCAGACAACATTCCATGGATCCTCAAAGTCATTCAGAGATTGCTCGTGGTTCACCTATTGTACGAGGAAGATGCACTTGATTCACCATGCCCAACTGACCTCACAGCTACATCATGCACTTGGAAAGTGACCCAAGACTTGTATGATGATGTGGCATCATTTATACCATCATCTGAGCCCTTACAGATGGTCTATAGGCATCTTCGATATGTTTGAAGACCCACAAGGACACTTATGTGCCCCCACACCCATTTGGGGACACGATAGATTTATTATTTGGAGAATAAGGGGCCAACCCCTTGTCAACTTCTTTTGGGAGTCCTATATCACATTATGGCTTCTACAGAATTCATTAGGCCTCCTCCAAAGCCCACCAGCATGTATTATTGATCATTCGACCTCTTGATAGGTTTACTCTTTGATTTTGAGTTAGTTTGGTGGGTTTTTCACCAAAAGATTGTTATTTTGTACATTATTTTATTTTAGGGGTTCAATTAGGCCTCATTACGCAAATTGAATTCATTTGAACATGTATAAATACAAGTGAGATGATTTCATTTCATCATCATCACTTGGTTTGGACTTGTATCTCTTGAGAGAACTTCACTATCCTTCTTGGAGGATGAAATTTTGGAGCATGGAATGATCATTTTCTCTTGTCTTGGAGCATCTTGATTGGGAAAATTTTGACAATTGTATATACTCTTATACATGTAAGTGCACTTTAATGCTATTCTTTCTTTCTATTTTGTCACATAGATTGTTGTACTAGGGCTAATTTACTGCATCCATTAATGCGAAGTTGTGGAAATTTTGTTTCTAGATAGAGCTGCTTCAGTATAGGCCATGTATAATGAATGAATGTTCCTAGGGATGTTTCGTTGTTGAAATTCATCTTGATAAGCCATCCATTTTGCAAAACGAAGTGTAAAGTCTTTGAAGCTGCTCTCCTTTGCCCTAATGCTAAGCGAAGTTGTCTTTGAAGCTTCCTTGACCTTGAAAATCAAATCCAACTTCATAGTCATTCTTGCTTCCATTCTCCCCAAAGGATTAAGCATTGGTCCACCATAGGTGATCACCCAAAAACCCTAAACTTTTCCCCTCTTCCTTTCTTTTCCAGGCCTAGCCCCATTCTGTCTCCTAGGGCATCAAATTTCTTGCAAACCACCTGTTGTCGCCCAAAGTGTACACCAAGGGCCACAATGCTCATGACAAGGGCCGTCACTCTAATCCTTTCCCACTCCATTCTAGCTATCTCCTAGGAAACCCGAGGGGGGTAGTCCCTAAGGGGTGAAAAGATGGATGATGAAGGAAAACTTGTTGAAAACCAACAAGTTGTAGGAGATGCACTGATAATTATCTTATTAACTTGACTTAAATTTGATGCAAGCGAGATTAATTGAGCAATGTTTAGGATATTTAGTTAGATCAATATGACACTCGAGATGAAACAATAAAAGACCAACGCCTTAAGGAAAATGCCCAAAAAGATGAAAGAACCTGCTCAATGATGAAGATACTTCAAGCTGTAAGATAATCAATGATGCAAGAAATTGTTAGTATGATAGATCGAGACAACCAGAAATATGAGCAATGAACAATTTAGGAACGATTTGCAAGTAATCATGATTTATAAAGTACAACAAGCTTGCAATTACAAAGAAAGCCCACAATTCTAGCTATAATGATCAAATGCTAGATGACAATGTAAAAGATGAATGCAATTGTTAATGCAATGCCTCTATGAGATTCGATTATGGTGGGATGCTGATCAAATGCTAGATGATGATGTAAATGATGAATGCAATTGTTAATGCAATGCCTCTATGAGATACGATTATGGTGGGATGTTGATCAAATGCTAGACGACGATGTAAATGATGAATGCAATTGTTAATGCAATGCCCCTATGAGATACGATTATAGTGGGATGCTTTAAAGAAAGAAATACCAATCCACTTATGATCAAGATTACTTTAAAGTTTAAACACAAGAATTAACTTAGAACAATGATTCAATGAGGTAAGTAAGATTTATTCAATGAGACAAAGTGAATTAGAAAATAACACTTAATGGGCAAATTTTACTTGATTTCTAGTATATCTTTAAGACCACTGAGGAGAAAATGTGAAATTAAGAGCACAAGTAGTTACTTCAAATGATGATAAACAACTTCAATAGAAATATAACTTAGATTTATTAGCCAAATGAATATATTTTGAATACAAATCAAAGTTATTTCAATTGATTTAAATGAAGTGCTTATTGTACCCCAAGCTACCTTAGAAAATGATTTTATCAAAGTTACAAAGTAACTCTTGGACAAAAAGGTTTAAAGTTTAGTGAGGGCTTTAGAAATAAAAAATTTAAATACCCTCTCAAAAATGTTAATGAGCGAAATATTATAAAATAAAAAATGAAAGGAAAATCGAATTGCCTTCAAAGTGACAAGAAGGAAAATCTTTTGTTGATTTTTAAAAAATATGAATATTTCCCACAAAAGATTTCACTTCACAAGTTAATATCTTCCCAAAAAGAAATGTTTTATTTACTTTACGATATGTCCAAAGTCCAATAGGTCCAAGAATTAAAATTTAAATACTTTGTCCTCAATAAAATTGATTGACATAAGATTAAATTTTGCGGATAGGGGTAACAAAGGAGCGGATATGGAGCATCGACAGAGTGAGCATAGAGGGATAGGAGATGGGCGTGAGGGAAAAGGCAACGGAAAAGGAATTGCGTGAGGTAATGCGTAGAGGAATGATGGACAGGCATTGAAGGGAGAAACAATAGAGGGAAGAGGAGGCTGCGGATGCCGAGAGAGAGGATAAGGGAGCCGCGTGAGGCAGCGAGGGGGGGATAGAAAGAAAGAAAGAAAGAAAGAAAATATTTTTAACGTCCATGAGACTAAAAATAGCCTATGGGACAGATTGCTTCTCCATCTGGCTCTTGTATTCGGCCCTTTTCCTGTGAAGTTTTACAATAACCGCTCCCAGCTTCTCGACAAACTCTTCGCTGAATAGATTATCCCAAGAACTAGCTGCCAGAATATCTGCATAATTTTCCCTGCTGTCTTTAAAGGCCTTGCATTCTAAAATGAAATGTTTTTCTGTTTCCATTTTTCCGAAAGAGCAAAAAATACATACTCTTTCCTCCCACATTTCTTTTGGCCTTTTCCAATGCCCTTTTTCACAATGGAGTTGATGAGAATTAGTCCTTAATTGAGCAATAAGAATTTTATATCTCCAAGAAATATTGGCCCCTAAGTACGCCTTTTGCTGATGGTTATAAGTGGGGTTAAACTCTTCAATGTAGTACTTCTTCTTTCTCCCTAGTTCTTTCTCCCAAGTACGTTTGTGGAACTTATCCATAACAAAAGTTTTTATCTCTTTACTGTTTGTAGGACACATGCTCAAGAAAATACCCCATTTACTAAACCATTTGATATTTTGCCACATCCAAGTCTTCTTTCTTTTGCACAATCTATCACTAAACACAACCTTAGGCCATCTACCCTCTTCCATTTGCCCAATTTTTTCAAATACCTTATGACTCGCACCATAGCAATTGTTGTTGGAAAGGTTGTCATTGATGGCAACATTGATGGCAAAGGAGGCAGCGTTGAAGCAACAATTGAATTTGTTTGTAATCAAATGTTTCTGAATTTTCTCAATTTGTTTCCATTGCATCTTGGTTGTGCTGCTGGCCCACAGTTCACAACCGTAGAGAATCACCGGAATCACTAGAAGCCCAAAAAGAGTTAGAGTGGTTTTCCAGTCCCACAGCTCTGCGTCTCTACACCTGTTTTGAAGAGCATAAAATGCTTTCCAACCCCCTAAAGTTCTTTCTTTCTACAACCATCCCAACTTAAGTTTCTGTTGAAGTCAATTCCGAGGTATTTGTAGTCTGCAACTTCTTCCAGAATGCTGCCTTCAAAATAGAACTTATGTTGGTTATGTTTTCTTTTGTTAGAGAAAACCACTACTTTCGTTTTGCTAATATTGACTTGCATCCCAACCCTTCTACAAAAATTCTCAAGGGAACGTAAATGCTCTTGCAAACCAAGAGCCGATTTAGCAATCAATATAAGGTCATCTGCATACAAAAGAAGCCTGATAACGAACTTGCCCAAATGGATACCGTCACCCCCTTGCGAATATAGCCACTCTTCAAGCTTGTCAATATATAACCCAAAAAGGGTAGGAGACAATGGGCAACCTTGCTTGACCCCGATATCGCTTCTAAAACTTTCAGAAATGCCAGCTGAAGTTCTGATTTTGACTTTCACCTCTTCATACAACCTATGCACAGCTGTTCTCAAATGCTTGGGAACCCCGAGTTCCTCCATTCTGCCCCAAAGCTTATCCCTAGGAACCGTGTCAAAGGCTTTTCTGAAATCAACAAAGCAACAAAAAAATTCTTCCTTTTTTTCCCAACCTTTTTCAATGATGTGCCTTAAATTTATACAATGATCAACTGTGGAATGTTTAGGTCTAAAACCTGCTTGCCCTTTAGCACGTTTATCTCTTTCTTCTGCCCACTTGCTGATTTTCTTTTCTACCATGCTTCCAAATAACTTTGCAAACAAGGGGTTTATCATTATGGTTCTATAATTGGAGGGATTATTGACGTCACCACTCTTGAAAAGAGGTATTGCCATACTAGTTGTCCAATCTGTGGGGAACCCCTGCTGTAAGATGTTGTTGAAAATTTTTGTGATGTGAGGTGAAAGAATTTTTAAGCCGCACTTTAGATACTCTGCTTGGAGTTCATCTAAGTCTTTTGCTTTTCCAGTGCCCAACTTCTTGATACCCATCTCTACCTCTTGCACTGTGAAGAGTTTTGTGTCTGTGTTGACCAAGGGAGGAGGGTCAAACTTGGGATCCTGCTCATAAAGTTGTCTTGCATAGTCAAACCATTTAGAAGCTGTAATGTTGTTTTCAGTTTGCACCTTTTTCGGTTGGAGCTACTTCCAGAATAATTTGGGGTTATTTTTCCCGAGGAAGATTAGTTCTTTTCTCCTTGAAACAATGAACTCAACCTTTTTCTTTTTTACTATCTGCTTGTAAACTTTGAGCTTTATGTTATCCATGTCTGATTCCTTCCACACTCTCCTTGCCTTTTTGCATTCCTTGTCAAACCAAGCATTAACCGGAAAGCAATTTGTTTCAGACTTCTTAATTTTTTCTCTTTTGCACTCAACGCGTGAGCTTTGAATTAAATGTGTTAATCCGTGACTATGAAGGCCATGAGATGAGATTTCCTCCTTGAAAAGCCTCTCTAGCGTTATTTTGAAGGCATTACAATTCTCTGGAGTCAAAAGAATTCTTCCCTTTGGGGGATTTTGTTGAACACACTGAGTTTTTGACCCTAATTGCTTCTTTCCGGTCCAAGAGAAACTTAAATAAATTGGCTTGTGATCTGATTTTAAGTCCCAAATTTGATCTCCAATCAACACTTCCTCCATTTTCTCACACAAACTATGTGAGCAAATTACATAATCTACTACACTTGCTCCATTGTAAGTATTGCAAGTGAAATTACCGGACTTTTCCCATTTAGTCAACCCATTACAAATGACTAAATCGAAAGCCCCACATAGCATAAGCAGTTGTTCTCCAAAGATATTGCAACCTTTATCCTCTGAAATTCGTTTCCACTGATGATTACTCTCTTCTGTAAGCCAGATAGGGTCACTGTCTTCTTTACAACAAAGAATGCTAGCTTGTTCACTTGCAGTTCTAGCATTGAAATCCCCCACTATAAGGACTTCACCTAGCTAAGAATATATTGCAATATCTGTTTTTAGGGCTGCAAAGGGATCTTTGTGGTCAAGCCCTCTACTTTTGTAGATTTTTGAAACTTGCGGCGCAAAATAGCATGCTGCAATTCTAATGTGACTTCCATTTTCTGATATTTTAAGCCAAACAAATTGCTTATTTGGGTCTTCTTTTTCTAGCTGAATGAAACGACCTTCTTTTTCTCTTACTAATACCATGATACCTCCGTGCCCTTTGCCATTCCCTGCTGCCTTGTTCCACACTGCTATCTTCCAGTATCCTTCAAACAAAGGTGTCTTGCACCCTTCATGCTCATGTGTTTCTATGAGGCAAATTATGTCTCTACCTTCCGCAATAGGCCCTAACCCAGGTCCTCGTCTCCATGGGTAACCCCTGCAGTTCCAACAAACTAATCTTAAGGAAACCTGGGTAAGACTTGATTTCTATTTGTTTTGACATGCAAGACTCACAGTTGAGTCTTTGTCCCTGCTTGCCCATAATGACCTTGCTTCCTCATTTCTTGCTAAAGAGTTTGCTGCCTCTTCTTTGTTATCATTTTGCTGCCTTGCTTTGGAAGGAGGTCCAAATTGCGCAATCACAGCTTTACCTTTATAAATCCATGCTCTTTTTCCCTCATCTCTTGCTGCCCTAACTTTTGTCATTTCATCCCTCCTTTCCTCTTGTTGTCTTACAATTAAATCTTCTTCTAGAAAAAACCGAGAACCCCTTAAGAGTTGCTTCTTGCTTAGAATGATATCTTTATCACGCAAGTTGGGCATGATGACTTTTATGGGCCTGGCTCTCTCACCGTTAAGCTTACCTACTCTCCATGCTTGACATATTTGTCCTTTCCATTGGAGCTTGTCTTTCAAGAAGTCTCTTGCAAGGTCAAGAGTACATTCATTTTTCCCATAATCTTTCGCCCCTTTAATAATTATGTTTGTTTCTCTATCATGTCTTTCCATGCTTTCTCTATCTTGCATGTTGTTAACCTGAATGTTTGTTTCTCCTTCCCTTTAAGCACAATTGCTAATAACTTGAGACCAGGTTTTGGAGAGTTTTGCAGAATATCCTTTCCTCCCTTCTCTAGATGTTTCTTCATTGTTGTCTATTTGGGCAATTGTTTTCCCCTTATCCTGAGATGGCTTCGCATTCGTCACCTCTGTTTTCTCCACTGCAAATTTCTTCATGTTTTGCATCTTCGTTTTCATGCGTTGCCAGTCATTTTTCCCTATTCGGAGGGCTTCCTGCAGTAATGACACTTGTTCCTTAAAAAATTTGTTGCTTTCTGCTAAAGCCTGGTTTTTAGCTGTTGTTATATGGATTGTATAATCTCTTTCCAGCTCTTTAGCTTCTACTACTTCCAACCTTTCTTTTACATTTTAAAGTTCTTTCACATAAAGATCAGATGACCAAGTGATAGGTGTGGATGTGGGACTATATAAAACATAATCATCAATGACTTTTCCTTTTCCTTTGGACTTGTTGCCACATGCTTGCAAAGAAAACTTGTTTGAATGTTATTTTTTGCAAAGAGTATTTTCCCTTTGAGACACTTTTTTCCTTGTCTGCTCCCATTTTAGACGAGCTAGTCTCCATTTTAAAATGCCTCAATATTGTTTGGCATTGACCCAGACCCACTTCCCAGTTTTGGCTGATGAGGCAATTTTCACTTGCCCAGCTATATCATTTGTTTACATGGGTTATAAAGATTCTTGTCCCATTATCATGATGATATTAAGGGAAATCAAAGTCTCTGCCCAAAACTAACCCTTTGTTTTATGCCCCTTCACTATCTGTTGGTCTGACCACTGAAAACTTGCTGCTTTGCTCACTGTCCTTGCCCTCGCTGCTCTGCCCACTGTCCCTGTCCTCTGTGCTACTCTATGAGATGAGTGAAATAGTAAGGAACTTAAAGCTCTTCCTTACCATTTAGAAATTGCTGAGAAAACAAGTGACTTCATTGCTACGAACTTGAACCTCTACAAAAACATTGGAACTCATTCCAGAAATCATGTGTAATGTTGAAATGGCTTAGGAAATACGATGTGACTGGGCCTCCTCTGACCTAGCAGTCGCATAGTCATACAGTATTGCTAGCAAGGCCTTATGCGACTCGCCCTTTATGCAACCTTGCGACTCATTCGATGTTTGATTGACCGAGACTCCAATGTTGCTACTCCACTTCATTTAGCATGTATGAGGAGTGAACCAAACCAAGTGTGGGCTACTGTAGCTGCATTAACCATCTAACTGTATCATCCTAAAGCCAAGGAAGTCACACATTCCATCTAATCACTCAGTCGCATTGGGGAGTATCAGCCAAGAAGACAGGAGATGCGACCTCTCCCTGGGTCGCTAAGTCGCAGAGTGGCTAATTAATGTCGTATTCGTAGATTTGCGACTATGCAACTCCTTTACGCAACCTTGCGACTCATTAGATGTTTGATTTGACGTCTTCCTGGGTCGCTAAGTCGCAGAGTGACTAACTAATTCAGTGTTCGTAGTTTGCGACTATGTGACTCCCTTATGCAATACCCTGAAATTGTCAAAGTTGAAGTCGATCCGCTAATGGACAGATCAATCCGTGTGCAGCTCAGACGAGACCACAAAAGGTAAGAGCAGAAAGCGGACTTGCAGCCTGGGAAATGAACGTTTCGGGCTCATGTGCCAGATTTATATGTGAAACCCCTGAAGCACCAGCATTACTGTTTTCTGGAAGAAAGATCTCTGTTACCGTCAGTGCACTGCAGGATGATTCTGAAAGCTATCGAATATCGCTCTCCCTGTGAACTGAAAGCTTGAAAGTTCTACATTAAATAATTAAAACTTCAAAATCTGTGTTGAATGCATACCTATAGCCTGCTTCTGTGTGAACGGGAAAGCTACGCAGCTCTAAAGTAATGCGAAGAGAGAAATGCAAGGTATCCTGGTATAGAGGCGCGGGTGAGCCGAAGCTTCGACCATGGTTAGCATAAAATCTTAAAAACCTCGAGCGACCCCAAAAGCCCAGGAAAACACACTGAACTAATGGGTCAACCTAGATTAATGGGGCAGTTGCCACGAAGAGAGCGAAGCCCATGAGAGTTTGGCGAGGAAAGGTTTCCTACGCGCCTACGTGGGTAATTTTAAACTGGGCTCAAGGCCGTGTTGTATATATCTCCTACACTTTTCTACGCCCGCCCGATGGAAACACCCATCTCCTTTTTCCATCTCAACACATAAGTTCAAAATCCTCATAATACCCTAAACCTCATCTCACCACCGTCGAACCCTAACTTAAAAAAAAAAACCCTAAATCGGCACAGCACCGTGCTCACTTCTGCTCTTCCAAAACATTTTGCCCTCCGAAGCATCTACGACGACATTCATCCAGACATCCAATCCGGCGGGCTCCTCCAGGTAGTTATTTCTCTGTTTGTGCTTTTAATTTCAGCAAGGGTACGCTTTAATCTGCGATTTCACTGTTGCAAAGATAATGTCTATTCAGCGAATATGGAAACGTTTGATAATGAACAATTTCTCCTTAGTATCCTCTCGTGTATCGATCCCAATTTTGCTTTTTTGTCCTCTTGCAATTGATGCAAATCCCCACATAAAAACCGCCAAATTCTGTACGGAAACAGCAACCCGATCCCCAACTCCACCAGACAGGGGAGTAGTCACAGATTTTTTAATCAACAAATGCGGTATGACAGAGAAAGATGTTTCAAAAGTTTTTAAACTTCGCAAAGTCTTGCTGCATAAACCAAGCCAGGATTTGGAAACAAATGCGGTATGACAGAGAAAGATGTTTCAAAAGTTTTTAAACTTCGCAAAGTCTTGCTGCATAAACCAAGCCAGGATTTGGAGGAAGGGTTGGAGTTGTTAAGTGAATGTGGTTTGACCACCCCTACTCAGATTCGAAAGGCGGTCCTTTTCAATCCTTGGATTCTCTTATGTAAATTCGAAAGATACTTAAAGTCTAGGCTCAGCTTCCTAAGGTCTATCATGAACAAAGAGGATATATGCATGCTTGTTTATACGAATTCAACCATTCTTAATCTGAGTGAGGATAAGCTTAAATCTGCGATTTCAGTCTTGCAAAGATTGGGTGTTGAGGGCGATGCATTATCGAAGTTATTGGCAAGGCAACCCCGTCTTTTCACGTATACGGAGGAAAAAGTTATGGAGTAATGTAAAGTGATGGAGGGTCTGGGGCTTGAGAGAGGATACAAGATATTTGGGCACGCTTTGCGTGCGTTGCTAGGAATGGGGAAGGAAAAGATAGATCGAAAACTGCAGTGTTTGACCAGTTTAGGTTTCTCCGAAAATCAGATTTACGAGTTCTCAAGTCGATCGCCGTGGATTCTGGGACACTCAGAGGAAAAACCGAAACGAAATGTAGATTTTCTGGTCAAATCACTGGGACTTCCATTGAATGATTTTGTTTCATGTTCCGCTTTGTTGACATGTGACTTGGAGACGAGGATAATCCCTCGGTATAGAGTAATGAAGGCCTTGAAGTCGATGCAACTGTTGAAGAAAGAGAGGATTTCCCCAAATATTGTTACATACACAGAGAAACGGTTCTTTCCAAATATTGTTACATACACAGAGAAACGGTTCTTGGAAAAGTATGTTAATGGGAATCCCGAATTCTCCTCCGTCCTGCGGGATGTTTACTATGGAGAGAAAGCTGTGAAAGCTGATCGTTGACAAGAAGACTTGCAGTGAGTGTTTTTCAGTCGAAAGGATTCAACGAAAGTTGTGAGCAGCTTCAATCAGTATGACATTTCATTCACTGTCTTTATTTTTGAAGTCTTTTGCGCATGCAAACAGAAAATGTAACAACTTTATGGATTCCTTGGCATAAAAGAAGAGTGCTTGTAACAAGGGCCAGCTAACAGTTCTGAGAAGCAGATTTTAAAATAGGAGCTATTCAACAGCATTTCTTTTAACTGAAGGTGCCAATTGCTTTTAATTGGATAATTCAACTCATTTGATTAGCATGAGAAAGGAAAATAGCCATTTTTTATTTGTAATTAACACACCACAGACATGATTATGTTGCCAAACTTGTACTTGACAGAGTTCAGGGGCATGATTATGTTGCCAAACTTGTACTTGACAGAGTTCAGGGTCCCTCTGAGCACATACTTGCCCCAGAGCTATTCAACAGCATTTCTTTTAACTGAAGTTGCCAATTGCTTTTTAATGGATAATTCAACTCATTTGATTAGCACGAGAAAGGAAAAAGCCATTTTTGATTTGTAATTAACACACCACAGACATGATTATGTTGCCAAACTTATACTTGTACTTGACAGAGTTCAGGGACATGTTATGTTGCCAAACCTGTACTTGACAGAGTTCAGGGTCACTCTGAGCACATACTTGCCCCAGAGCAAACTCCTCATTTTTGGAACCATAAACAGGGTTATCCTCTTATTTGAATGGATGTTATTAATGGTCTGAAATGAAATGAGTAGTTTAACTCCTATATAATGGCAGATTTCTCTTACCAATACATGCATTTTAGATGAAAAATAGTATTTTTGTTTTAACTTGGTAGTTTCTGTCATTTTTCTACACATTTTCTTTCAGTATTATATGTTTTTTATAGTAAAATATGAAGTTGTTATTGATTGGACTCGAACTGGACTCGAACCCTAGTCAAGAATTCAAATGACAATCATTTTAGGGTTCTATGTCTTTGGGGAGATTTTATTGCATCACAGGCCTGTTACTTTTTGTCTTGCAAGCCTACATGTTCCCTTAATGAAACATTGGCATTGGTTCTATGTAACTTAGAACATAGAGCATTGGCATTGGGTGGGTAGTTGTTGGATAGTAGGTTCGTGTTTTTGAGATATAATTGGATTATCCACAAAATTATTGTGTTTCTTATATTTATTATTGACAAAATTGTTGAATCATTTGAGTATTCTTGTTTTTCCTTATTCTTAACCAAGTTAACTTGATCTTAAGTTTGGTTATTTTTTTTTACCCTCTAGGCTTAATCCTAATGTGGAATGGAAAAATGATTTGCCCACTAGTGGGATGCTCTTAACATGATTGTGCAAGCTTCAATCAAGTCTGAATGCCCCTTACATATTATGTTTGACTATGTTGCAAGTGACAAGTCAACACATAAGTTACTAACCAATGACTCCAACTCATGGGCTTGTCAATGTTGGATATGAATGACAAAAGCAAAAGAAAAAAACTTTCATTTTTGGTGAACCTTGTTTGTGTTGGACTCTTAATTCAAACTTCTACTTTATAAAAAACAAATAAAGATTGCTGAAACTTTGAGTTGCAAGGATGCTGCCACATAGCAGGGCTAATATTGATTTTATATAAAAAGAATGCAATTAATATTATATATCAATTATATGCCTAGATTCATGATCTATGGTGGTTCAATCCCCTTTTAAATAGACTATACTCCACATGAATACCATGGGTTCTCATAAACTAATAGCTCAAAAACCATGAGTAACTTGACCAAGTCAAATTTACTTTAATTACCCAGCAAAAATTAATAAAAAAATAAGGTAAATTTTTTATTTTTATTTTAATGAGGTTATTTTTATTTTTATTAAGTTGAGAGGCCATTACGAGGGTGGAAGACAAGAGACTTGTCATGTATTGTTATGTTATGTTAACATTGTTAAATTACACAAAACTAAAAATATTATTATTGTTATTAATTAAAACATTTTGAATAGGGGAAATAACATAAAAATAAAATAAAATTAAAAAAATAAAACAAAAGAAATAATTATAATCAATAATTAAACTAGCCTAGATCCATCTGAACTTTGGATCTATCAGCGAGAGGATCAAATCTCTTGAGGTGCAAACCTCTTTTAGGGTGAAAAGATATATTTAGAGTTAAGATGGATCTAGGTTTGTTTTATTTTATTTTGACCGAGTTAAATGTTTGCATGACATTATATTACATCTCTTGAGGTGCAAACCTCTTTTAGGGTGAAAAGATATATCTAGAGTTAAGATGGATCTAGGTTTGTTTTATTCTATTTTGACGAGTTAAATGTTTGCAGGGCATTATATTACATTATGACATCTTTACCATATTGAGTTGGAGAGCATCATGAGTCATTGATGTCAAGAAGTATCAAGCTCAGAGGGAACCAGTTGGATAATCACATTTGATTATCATTGATGCCATATAGTCATTGATGTGTGTTCGCTATTTGTAGAATTCAGTGGCTAATGACCTATCTCTAAAGGCATTTTCAGTGTAGTGGATTAGTTCAAATACTCCTACAAAGTGTTCAGATGGATATATAAACTAGGTTCTAAATACTTATTCACTTAATAAATTCTCGAATAGCTTATGAGATGCATGCATGTATCAAGCTCAGGGGGAGTCCGTTGGAAAATCACCATTGGTAATCATTTATGTCAAATTGTCATTGATGTGTTTGTTGTTTGCAAAATTTAGTGGCTAATGACCTATATCTGAAGGCATTTTCGTTGCAGTGGATTAGCTCAAATACTCTTGCAAAGTGTTCAAGTGGATAGGCCTCAAAAATACCTTTCTAATGGTATATGGCACTTAGAAAAACTCCAAATGATTGATGAGAAAATGCCTTTTAAAGTTTGGCATTTAGTTAAGGCCATTTGAGCCAGTTCGAGCCATTCGAGCCCTAAATCTCAGAACTGGCTTGGGGCCCAGTCATTTGAGCTAGTGTCGGTTCAGGCATATATCAAAGGCATACAAGGCAAATGCCCTAAACCCTTGAACAAGCCCTTGGACCCCCTTTCTTTCGTACTAATGACATAGCATAGGGACATGTGACATACCCTATTGGCTGATAGAAATGACATGGCACGTAGGTGGCAAATGACATGGTGTGTTGATGTCAACATGACGTGATAGGGTGACATGTGGTAGAGAATTTTGGCGTTTTCAGGGTGTCCAAGTGGCCCATTTCCAGGTGACACATAGCACCACTAGGAGAGGCCATGTGGCTTAGATGATGTCAACATGATGTAACTGTGGCATCATTCGATGAGGTGGCTTGTCCTTAAGGTTTACACTAGGGAGTTGTGTTTTGTAAGTTTTCCTATAATATTTATTTGTCGAATATTTTGAAAAGTCATGTTAGTGTGCCCAAAATAAAAAAAGGGAGGCTCTATTTCATTTTTTTTTTTTCGGGCATTCTGTTGTTCGGGTTTCATTGCAAGAGTGGAAAGGTTAAATGCCACGAACTCTCAAACCCTCGAATCCATGTATCATCAAACTGCCATGGGACCCACTCTATTCAGGTGTCTACTATTCAGGATTTTGGGTGATCCATTTGTGCACAACAACAAAAACGCCTGAACCCAAACAAAGGAATAATGACTATGATTTAAAAGCCTTTGGTCACCATTTGTGGTCGGTGCAAGAGCTTGGTGCAGCTGTGGAGTTAAGCACCTTTGCTGTTTGTCCATGGTCACAACACCTGGTCACATGAGCAAAGGGAGTAAGTTTGAGGGCTCAACATTGACTTCAATATGGCAGGTTAGTAGCTAATGGAGTTGTTGGAGTTGATGGGCTCACTAATGGTTCTCCTAATCGAGTTGTATAGGTTGTAATGGATTTCTAGTCTAAGATAAAACAAGCAATACTCGAGTATCCCTTAAAACACCACGAAGAATTTAATGAGAAAACATCTCAAGCATTGCAAATTAGTAATGAAGATTCATGGGTCCCGTGTATGTATAACAATCTAGTTACAGGGATGGTGAGCCATATCGAAAAATAGCTTCATCTTTGTTTACGTGTTGCAGTTCCTCCTCGAGCCATGAGAAATTCAATGCAGGACCTTCTCAGGTTACAGAAAAGTCTTATGGAGTTTTCTCTCTATGACATTGTTGAATTAAGTGTGATTGTAGTGAGAATGTAGTGTATGAAGAGTAGTTGTTAAGCTGAGAAAGTGGAGAGCCAAGAAGGCTAAGTGTTCGAGTAAGTCATGTGAGCTAAGAAGATCAAGAGACGAGAAGGTTGTGTGTTGAAAGGGTTGAGACTATGTCAAACTATGTTGATAGAGTTTATTTGAAAAGTTGTGATCAAATCTGAGTATGAGGTGTGTTGTAAAGTAGAGAAAGAGACTAAGGATGGTGAGTGCATTGTGATATATCAGGATAAGAGAGAGTTGAAGTTATGAGCAACAATATTGACAAAATAGAGCACTTGTGGACTCAAGTATGGAAATGGATGAAAAAGGGGTCTGTATGGTTTAGCAGGTTGGTCCTGCACTTTAGGGAATTGGTGTTTCCTTTATGTGAGTGCCTGTGAAACAACTTGGGCGTCAGTGCCTCCTAGAAGTTGGTGCTTCCTACTAGTTAGTGCCAACAAAACAAATAGGGGTTGGTGCTTGCAAATCACAGAGTGGTTGCTTCCTTTTGGTTGGTGCCAAAACACAAAATGTAGCAACAAATTGGGGCTTATTTACATAAAGAAAAAAACACGATTGGTCGTTTTCTCCCTTTATGAATTTCCACATACATCTGGTGTCTCTTTGTGTTGCATATGTGTATGATGTTTATGATGCCGCTATGTGGGTTATGATATGCTCTATGGTGTTTCTTACATGTTTGATTGATAAGTAAAGTGAAATTATAATTTGAAGTAAGTGTTAAAAGTGGCCTTAATACTGATTCACCCCCTCCTATTGTTAACATTGTTTCAAACAATCAATATTAGAGTAGGTTCCTTTAGAAACAATTTAAGCATTGGAAGGTAGATCCAAGTAACTATGGCCAATAGAACGAAATATAAGAACAAGCCATCTCAAAAGAAGAAAAACCATATCAAAGGTTATGAATGTACAAGCAATGTGCCAGAGGTTGTAGAAGTGTAAGGAGATGCCAATGAAGACAATCTATTCCCAATCGTTGATGGATAAGAGCAATCAGATGCAACACAATCCACTTCAGAAAGTAGATCACAAGAGACCGTGGCTTATCTAGATTGGCTTACGCCAAATGGAGTACCATTTTTGAATGGATCAAACTATATATTTTGGAAGATAAGAATGAAAACTTATTTAATGGCTTATGACTTGGATGTGTGGTGCTCTGTAGAGAGTGGGGAGAAGAATGAATATGATAGTGAAGCCAAGAAGATTAAGATAGATTTTGATAAAATTGGACATTGTGAGACTGCAAAAGAAATGTGGATAAGTTGCATTGCATATATGAAGGAGAAAATCAACAGGTGCTAGAAAAGGTTGAAGATCCTAGTTGCTCAAGTATTGCATATGATCACAAAGAGGACTCTTGTGTAAGTTGTTAGATCAAGAAAGTCATTGATCATCTAGAGGACAGAGTTGGAGATCAAGAAAGTACTAATGAGGAGCGATCTACAAGTAAGTTGTTATTTTGCTATAAATGTAAAAGACCAAGACATCTTGCTCTTAATTGTTCAAATGGAAGTTCAGAAAAATAGTTTCCATAAAGGAGTACTAGAAGTTTGGAGAAAACCCCATAAGGAAATAAAAAAATAGATCATGACTATTCATCTCAAGAAGATAACGAGGCTGCATCTAGTAGTGAAAAAGAAGGAATACTTCTGACGCAGCAAAGTTGCACCTAATCCAAATGACGCAACAACGCTGCACCTTTCACCTCTAATGATGGCAGGGCTCTAATGATGTCGGATTTCCAACAACAACTTATATTTTATAGGATTTATTCATGCAATCAAATGATTTAAAATTACTATGTGCAACCAGAAAACAAAGCCATCACATATACTTGCATTTTAACAAAATTGAAGCAATCAACATAAGTATTTAAAACGTGAATAATCACCGTTGACTGTTCTAATTCATTGACTTTACTTCCTCGTTATATATCTAATCTCCACCATCCCTTTTAACTGCTTAAAACCAATGATCATCGCACTCCACCTCTATTTAACTTTCAAATCTGACGGTCATCGCATTCCAAACAGTACAATTTTTAAGACTTTAAAAACTTGCGAATAAAGTGGTTTCCTTCGCTTGTCCTTGTGCTATGTGTAGCCTTCGGGAGTGTATCGCACGGTTTGAGCAAATACCATAAACCATTATAAAGGCATGTGATATACCACTCGTGGTTTTTTTGAAGACCATTTACTGTTGCACGTTATTTTGTCCGCCACACCTTTCCAGATAAGATACCAGGTTCAATAAAAACATATTTAAATTCACAACTGTTAAGACAACCGTTCGATCATGAAAAGGATTTGATCTTTAATAATCCTTAATGATATTCACGGACAGTTCAATAAAACTCAGAAAATAAAAGACTGGTACCAATATATATAGAATTGGGTTTTCAAACGAAATATAGCAACTAGAAACACAATTTTTCTCACACCACACTTCAATCTATTATTCTAAAAATAGAAATTACAGAGTTTTTTCCCTTGTGGCTTGATTCATCAATTGTTTCAGTTATCGGTCCTCTCTTTCACACTTTTACTACCTAACCTCTATATCTCTCCAATTATTCAAAAGGTAACAATTTATACAAATACAGAGTCATGAACCAATTTAGTTCAGACCCAACAATCTCTCACTTTCTCCTGAAGTATCTCTTCAACTCCATTCTTTTCTCAAACAAAGTCCTAAATTAAGCTTTTAAATCCCTCAAATCCTCACTCCTCCTAGGATTACTCAACTGTCTCTAAGATCTTTTCATTCACGACATATTCTGTAATGTTCGTAAATTTTAGCCTCAAAGCTAACTGGAACATTAGAGTTAGCAATATTTTTAGCTGATGAATAAATGGGTAGAAAATCCCATAAGTCTCCTAAGGAGGAATAAAAACACTTCAAGCGTGAAAGGAGACACTCCTTGCAGCTTAATAAAACACCTCCATGTGTGAACAAGGATAATATCAAGTTGATTCAGTGTACTTTGACTAAGTCAACAACGCAGATGTGGAGGAGCAGGGATCAAGGAAGGAATAACGTAGCTGGAGTGGAGGAAGCTGAGGGATCAGGCGAATAACGCGGCTTTGGAGATGATCTCTTGATGGAAATGACTGTGGGTGAGGCCCGGGCAAACAAACTCACATTTTATGCTCCTCCCGGTACTTATTTCTCTGTTTGTGCTTTTTAGTTTCGGGAAGGGAGTGTTTAACTCTGCGATTTCAACTGTTGCAAAGATAACTTCTCTTCGACGAATATGGATACCTCTGATAATGAACAAAGTCCCACTAGTATCGACCCCAATTTTGCTGTTTCGTCCTCTTGCAATTAATGCAAATCCCCACATAAAAATCGCCAAATTCTGCACGGAAACAGTAACCCCATCCCCAACTCTACCAGATGGGGGCGTTGTAACAGATTTTTTCATCAACAAATGCGGTATGACAGAGAAAGATGTTTCAAAAGTCCTTAAACTTCGCAGGGGCTTGCTGCATAAACCAAGCCAGGATTTGGAAGAAGGGTTGGAGTTGTTAAGTGAATGTGGTTTGACCACCCCTGCTCAGATTCGAAAGGCGGTCCTCTGCAACCCTGGGATTTTCTTATATAAATCCGAAAGAGACTTAAAGTCTAGGCTCAGCTTCTTAAGGCCGATCATAAAAACAGAGGACATCTGCAAGATTCTTTATACCAATTCAAAAATTCTCGATCAGAGTGAGGATAAGCTTAAATCCGCGTTTTCGCTGCTTCAAAGATTGGGTATTGAGGGCAATGCGTTATCGAAGTTATTGGCAAGCCAACCCCGTCTCCTCACATATTCGGAGGAAAAAGTTATGGAGTCATTTAAAGTGGTGGAGGGTTTGGGGTTTGAGAAGGGATCGCAAACTGCTTTGCGTTTTCTACTAGAATGGGAAAAGAAAAGATAGATTGAAAACTGCAGTTTAGGTTTCTCTGAAAAACAAATTTACAAATTGTCAAGTCGGGCACCGTGGATTCTGTCATACTCAGAGGAAACACTGAAACGAAAAGTGGATTTTCTGGTCAAATCACTGGGGCTTCCATTGGATGATTTTGTTAGATGTTCCTCTCTGCTGTCATGCAACTTGGAGACGAGGACATTCCCTCGGTATAGGGTAATGGAGGCCTTGAAGTCCATGCAACTGTTGAAGACAGAGAGGATTTCCCCACATATTGTTACATACAAAGAGAAACGGTTCTTGGAAAAGTATGTTAATGGGAATCCCGAATTCTCCTCCGTCCTGCGGGATGTTTACTATGGAGAGAAAGCTGTGAAAGCTGATCGTTGACGAGAAGATTTGCAGTGAGTGTTTTTCAGTCAAAATGATTCAACGAAACTTGTGAGCAGCTTCAGTCAGTGTGACATTTCATTCACTGCCTTTATTTTATTATATTCTTTTGTGCATGCAAGCAGAGAATGCAACGGTTTATGGATTCCTGGGCATAACAGTTTAACAGTTTTGAGAAGCAGATTTTGAAAGAGGATCGATTCAACAGAATTACTTTTAATTGAAGGTGCAACTCACACTCGTCCGTTCCTCCAATGCTTTTTAATGCATAATTCAACTCCTTTCATAAGTATGAGAAGGGCAAATAACACACCAAAGACATGATTATGTTGCCAACTTCAACTTGTACTGGACAGAGTTGTGAGCACATACTTGTCTCAGAGCAAACGCCTCAAACCATAAGCAGAGTTATGCTCTTATTTGAATGGATGCTATTAATGGTCTTAAATAAGTAGTTTAACTATTATATAATGGTAGATTGTCTCTACTAGTAGTTATGCTTTTTTGGTTTTTAGTCATGTGGTGATCATTTATTAAAAAACTTCTCGAATTATCCACATTGCTAGTAGTTATACTCTTATTAAATGTAATAATCATTTTAAAGATTTGTGTCTTTGGCCAAACTTAGTGCCTTGCAAGTTCCCTTGAATGAACAATTGTATTGTTAAGTATTAAATAAAATAATCATTTTAAAGATTTGTGTCCTTGGCCAAACTTAGTGCCTTGCAAGCCTACAAGCTCCCTTGAATGAACCATTGTATTTAGAGGTGGATGAACTATTGTATTTAGAGGTGGATGACCTATTTTGTATTTTAAATAATAGTTGAGACATTGTCATAGACTTGTCATTGTTGTTAAACATGGTTTGGATAGGCTCTAGATTGTAACCTATAGAATAATGCTATTCTCATTTGAGTTTTAGCTACAACATTTTTTACTATGTTGTGTATTGTTTGTGACAACGTTTCTATTAAAATTTGGTTAGAAAATCAGTTTATCAGAAATGAGGAGCTCAGTAAAATATTGATTTGTAGAAATTTTTAGGTAAACAAAATCTAAATAATAACATTTAAAAATGACATTAAATTGTAAGCAAGATTGACAATTACTAGTGAGACTTGAAGATGGTAGTAAGAGTCACGATTCTATAGTGTCTTACTCTCTAGAATAGAGAGCATTGGCATTGGGTGAGTATTTGTTTGATAGTAGGTCCATGGTTTTGAGATATAATTGGATTATCAACAACATTATTGTGCGTTTTATATTTTTAGTTAACAAAGTTGTTGAATCATTTGATACTTTTGTATTGACTTTTTTTGCCCTATTCTTAGTCAAGGTAACTTGATTTTATGTATGGTTATTTATTTATTCTTTTTACCATATAGACTTAATCTAGTGTTGAATGGAAAAATGATCTTCCCAAATGCTCTCACACAAATTTTACAACACTTAATGACTTTAGGTATTATGTTTGACTATCTATAAATTATTTGTAAATGAGTCAAAATTTCAAGTGACAAGTCAACACATAAGTTACTAACTAATAAGTCCAACTCATGGGCTCGTTGATGCTAGATATAAATGGCAAAAGCAAAAGAAAAAAAAAGAAAGAACAACTTTAATTTTCAGTCAACCATGTTTCTATTGAACTCTTAATTCAAACTTTGACTTTATAAAAAGCAAATAAAGATTGCTCAATTTGACTTCACAAAAAGTAAATAAGGATTGTTCCAACTTTGAATTTGTCTACATTTAAATATAAATCTTTGTTAGATGTTAAACCTTTGAAAATAGTTTATTGAATAATTGTAGCATCATCCAACATGACGGGGATGTGCATGCATATTCTGACATAAAATGCCTAATATTGATTGTATATTAAAAAAAAAAAAATGCAATTAATATTATATATGTTAAAAAATAAATTATTTGGAAGGTTGTCTTATTGTCCTTCGTTTGGATTGAAGAAGGCCTCCCTTAGAAGGTGGAGATGGGGAGAATTGAGGATAGGTGTGGGCCCTTGCGTGGGATGCAAAGCAAACAACTGTCTCCCACTAGATTTGGTGAATCTTCTCAACATAAATGGTAGGTATACTCTAAACTAGGTGGTGTATAATACATGAACAATAATATGGGCCCAAGGATGGTCATTTGTGGATTAGTTGAATATCCCAACCGAGTTAGAGGGGGATTAGGACAAATATATATTAACCTTTCATCTCTCTCATGTTCGACTCAGGGACATAGAAGACTCTTTGAGTTGGGTTTTCTCTCCTTTTGGGGATTACACTCCCAAATTGGGTTATAACCACTTAATTAGTGTTAGCAGACTACAGGCTAGGGATACAGTGTGGTGGTGGAAAAAATTATGGAAATTAAAGTGCCCTACAAAAGCTTTGTCGTTTAAAACAAAGTCCAAACTTGGGACAATCACAAGCGTCATAAGGAAGGGCCTCGCTCGTGCCTTCTATGCAAAAATGTAGAGGAAATTATTGGCCACTTATTCTTGTTATGCACTTTCACAAAGGAACTCTGGGCAGACTGCCAGAGGAGCTTGGCCTTGGGCATTGAGTGGCAAGGGGAGACTATATTGAAAGCATGGAGCCACTGGTGGCATGAGCCAGTTTCAAAACGTTACAAAAATCTTGCCCCTTTAATTTGATGGGGGTTTCAGATTGTCAGGAATAGGACCATTTTTCATGACAAAATCTCCTCTACAGGCATAGTTACAACTCAAACAATTGCAATTATCTCCCTTCTTGATCAGGATTCTTCTACTCCTCACCTTTTAATAACGCCTAAACAGATAGACTCCACTATTTTGTGGGCTTATATGTTAATGGTCTAGTCATCTTGTGTGAGTGATCAAAATTGCTCTTTTGCATTTGCATATTAGGAGTCCCATACCATAAATTTTCAGCATTCCATTAGGTCATGGATTCATTGATGGTAGTGGTCTTTCATCAGTTTTCCCTCATGTGAAACTTGTTGATTCTCCTCTCTATGGTCTTTAGTCACGAGTCACTTTCACTCTGTGAGTCATGTTAGTAGGTCATAGGATGGGTCTCATTAGGTTCTAGGATCTCACCATGGTCAAATAAATGAGTCAAGTGTCAATAAATATCAACAAAGTCATGAGGAGGTCTAATAAACTCAAAGTCACAGCACCTGGGAAGATCAAAGAAATGTTTTATTCAGCTTGATGTAATTTTCGCCTCAAAACTATGTTTTGAGGTGAAGACATAGTACTTTGCTTTCATTACCAACTTTTATGCAATTTCACATCATCATATGTAATAAGTCGCACTTCAGAAGCTGTTATCTCCACAAAGTCATCACCCTATCCTTCAGAGAAGTTTTATGCATCATTTTCAGTGTCAAATCATGTTCTAAGTATGTCCATCAGAAAGAGCTTGGAAAGAGCTTTCCAACGGTATATTATACTCTCAAAACTGACTCTTGGATTGAAATTTATGCCTAAGTGAATAAAGCTTCCCTATACCCTAAACCAACCCCTTTTCCCACCTTTCCCTTAAACTTTATTTTATTAAAGTTTAATGTTTTATTTTATAAAACCCTTTTTTCCCCTATTCGATGGCATAATCGCATCGTTAAAATATTTTAAACAAATGAAACCCCTATGCGATTTAATAAACCACTTCCCCTCATGCCCCTTAAACTTTATAATAAAGTTTTAAAGTTTTTATTATAATCCCCGCCGATCCAATCCCTTTCCCTTTCCCGATCGCAATCGTAACATTTAACATGTGCATCTCGATGGGCCCTTGTGACTGCAAAAACTCTGATGTGATTGATTAAATCCCGACCTTTGATTTGATCAACGATCCGACGGCCCACATGCCATTGCATCATCTCAATCGGCACTTTCAAATGATCCCCTCCGATTGACTCCTCCCGATTTCTCTGATTGCGATTAACTCTGCCTCCTCGATTGCGTTTGTGCCGTCGATCTGCCCTTTTTATCGGACGGCCCACAGCCAATCGCTCCATCGCAATCGGCGAAATCCCTTTACGCCATACACTTTTCCCCGCTCCCAAACTCCGATTGCGATTGTGATTGACCTTTGGGGTCCCACCAAATAATCGTCCGCCCATTCATAATAAAAGGGCCTCTTCCCTTTGTAAATCTCAAATTCATTTTATTTAGTTTTATAAAGGACTCCCCCTCCCCCCCATCGCTTATTTCCCAATCGCACCGGCGAAATCCTATGGTGCCTTAACACCTCCCTTCCCTTCCGATTCTGATTGCGATTATTCTCCCAGGTCCCACCTAAAGGCCCTCTGCTCTTTTAATGAAAAATCGTTCTTTCCTTTATAAAAGCGCCAAACCATTTTTTATTTGTTTTTTCACCCCATTATCCCTTTGGCTTATCCTTTACCCCTATTTCCATTGTGCCAATCGCATCGGAGTTTATGCCTCATCCTAAATACACCTTCCCCTTTCCTCCGATCCCCGATTGCGATTGCCCTTATGCATTAAACGCATCGCAAGTTTTCCATTGTATGTCACACCTCCACGATCTTCAGATTGCGATTACCATTCGAGCCCGCATCCCTTTCCCTTCGCTCCTTTTACCCAAAAGGGGGTCTTTTCTTCATTAAAGGCATAAAATTTAGTTTTGATTTTTCAAAAGGTTTTCTTCGACATAAAGAGATTTTCAAAACAAAAAGAGAGGGAATAGTCAAAGGGCCAAGAAACTAAATATGAACCAGTAAGACATCTTCAGCAACGATTTAAAAGGGATTTATTCTACAGGTTTCTTCTTCTCATTTGTTGGATGTAACAGCGAATCTCAAGATGGTCAAAAATGTATTGTTGTTCCTCCCTTTCAAGAGCAGATCATTGGTCTCTTTCCTATGTTCGGATTACAGTGAAACAACTCCCTTTTTTTATGTATCTATTTCCCACATTTCTGGTCTATTTAATGTAATTTTCAGTCATTTGTAAGCAGTCAATCAGTAAGTAAGGGAATAGTGTGGAAAACACCCCGGGACGCTCTGCGCTCCATTGTAACAGTTTGACAGGGAATTAATAAAGATATGCAACTCTGATTTGTGGGATCCATGTGGTATGAATTTTAGCATTCGTTCTCTCCTTTGTGTTCATATGTAAATTTTTATGTGTACCATTCATTCATAAACATTTATGGTTGAATGCTTTCAAGATATATAGGTAGAATCCATTTTTAATGCTCCGCCTTGGGAAATCATTTAATTTTCTGTGTTTTCTTCTGTTTGAAAATGATCCATCTCCTATGCCCTTTTCAGTTCCTCACCAGTCTTTCCATCCCATCATTATTTAAACTTAATTGCTGAAATTCCTACCTACCTTGCCCCATGAAATATCCTGTATCCCTGATTTAATTCCCCTGTTTCAAACTGTCCCATTTTCAAGCTGTCCCATTTTGTTCCATACAACCACGAAAATCATTCATTTAAACATTTCCCATTATTATACCTAGCCTAAAATCAGTCCATTATTGTGCTTTGTTGAATATCTTTTCATGGAGAGAGCCCTCTCATAACCTTGTAGGGCTAGCTACAAGGTTGACCGTGGTTTAGATGTTACTTTGATTTGCCTTTTTCGGCACGAGAGTTCAAATTTAGATTGCTAACAACTTATGGATGTGGCATCTATTGTTGGTGATGACCGAGGGGGGGTTGTATTCTTCCTTAATGAACAATATTTCATTAAGCTTTAGATGGGCATGGGTAAAGGCACCAATAATTACATAGAACTATTTGCACTCATACTCCTCCTTCTATTCGCACATAAGAAAGAATGTCGGTTCCTTCTTTGGATATTCTATGCTTGTTATTAACTGGTTCAAGGAGACACAAAGATGCCATTATCAATGTTTGGTGCCTATATTAGAAGAATTTCTTCATATTAAGAGGTATTTTGATTATACATCTTGTTGTCACATTTACAGTGAATGCATCACAGTTGTAGACACACTATCTAAGGAAGGTGCTATATAGGTTTTGAGGGACTTGGAAGATTCATGAACAATTAGGCACATAATTGTTGGAATATTTTCATAGGCCCTTCATAGAAGGGACCCATCACAAACACTATTACCGATGAAAGGACAACTTTACCAAAGCAGGAACTCTAGCCCAAAAAGACTCAAGAAACATGAAAAACGCCCCAAAGAAAAAAGCCCCAAAAACAAAAAGTGTGTATTCTAGAACGCACTTGTTTTTTTTCTCAATGTCAAATTTCACCTTTTTATAAAATTATGCTAAAAAATAAATTGTTTCTTGAAAAAATGATTGAAAAAATACCCTCAAAACAAAACGAGTTGATGTTGGAATAACAAATAAAAACATTGTGCCACACTTTTGACACATTGTAACAATGGAATTAAAGACAACATATTAGGACATTGAAAAATCATAAAATTCTAAATTTTTTGATAGATGATGTTAAATATAAACAAAATCATGTCTGAAGGGCTTATCATTTCAAACAATTTTTATCCATGTTGTTAAACATAAAATATCTTGACTCTAAACAACCCTAAAATTGTAATTATTTTCAACCATAACATTAAAGATAAAATTTCGTAGCACATAAAAACCTTAATGACAAGTTGTAAATCTCAAGTTTTTAAATCTTAAGTTTTCAAGATACTTGAACCATGAAATTATGGAGAAATTATATGACTTAAACAATTTTTTAAAATGAACAAGTAAATGAAAAATTTATTATTCATATATTTGTTTGTTTATATATAAAAACATATTTTTTAATTTTTTTATTGTTTTTCTATATTTTAAATTATAATTATTTTAGTTTTAAGAAAATAAAAATTAAAAATTAAAATCTTCTTATATATGTTTGTTTATATTTTAATATATATATATATATATATATATATATATATATATATATATATATATATATATATATATATATATATATATATATATATTTTCTTTATATTTAAATAATAATTGTTTTATTTAAAAAAAAAAAAAAAAAATTAAAAATAAAATTAAATTATTTATATTTGTTTGTTTATTTTTAAAATATATTTTTTAAATTTATTTTCTTGTTTTTTATATTTTAAAATTTTAATTAAAAAAAAAAAATATATATATATATATATATATATATATATATATATATATATATATATATATATATATATATATATTAAACAATACATTTTTTTTTATTATAATAGTTTTTGTTTTAAAAATAAATATATATATATTTTTAAATAGTTTGTGTTTGAAAAA